>OZ024755.1:707500-762500 GCA_964016885.1 Eledone cirrhosa
TTTTGTAGTTGTTTATATTAAAAGTTTGAAAATATTTTTATACATCTTACAATAATATTTATAAGATCATTTATAAAATAACAATTATATAATCTAATTACATTACAACGATAATTTATTATTAATATATATCATGTTTAACTAGAGTTATTACAAGCATTGTCTTTAAAAAATATTAAACTAGACCTGAAAAATGCGCAAGCTCAAAAGAGCCACAGAATGTTATAATAAACCTTCAAAAGTGTGGGACTAGAGTTGTTGCTCAAAAATATTGTAATCATTATCGTATTTTTTATTAACCTTGAAAGGATGAAAGGCAAAGTTGTGTGTACTACTAATCATCATCATCATCATTTCCTTTTACGTCCGCTTTTCCCTGCTTGCAAGGGTGGGAGGGGAACTGATACTGGCTTGATTTCTACAGCTGGATGCCCTTCCTAACACCAACCTCATTTACAGTGAGTGCTGGGTGCTTTTTTGCCGTGGCAGCTCCACGACCATTTTACAGTGGAATGATATGAACCCCAGTCCCTATCATCTCATTTCTACAGCTGAGTAAACTGGAGCAATGTGAAATAAAGTGTCTTGCTCAAGGAAACAACACACCACCCGGTCTGAGAATTGAACTCACAACCTTTCGATTGCAAGGCCAATGCTCTAACCACTAAGCCATGTGCCTCCATAATAATAATTGTTTCTACTTTTTGGCACAAGGCCAGCAATTACCCAGTGCATTACTGGTACTTTATTCTATCGACCCCGTATGGATGAAAGGCAAAGTTAACCTCAGCAGGGTTTGAACTCAGAACGTAAAGGGTGATAACTTTATGCTGCAAACCATGGTCTCTGAGCCTCTCCTGATACTAATAACAATATAGAAATAACAGATATATAACTTACAATAGTGTTGCTGACATGTTCTGCCTTTTAATTTTTTATTTTCTAGTCCCTCTTTCTACCTCTTTTCTTTATATCTCTCTTTTCTTCATCGCTTTCCTCTCATCTCTTTCTTCTCTCTCTCTTTTCTTCATCTCTTTCCCCTCTCTCTCTTTTCTTCATCGCTTTCCCCTCTCTCTCTTTTCTTCACATCTTCCCTCACCTTATTTCCCTCTTCCTTCCACCCACCCTCTCTCTCATTCTTTCTTTTATTTTAAATATTTATTTGACCAATCTCTGAATTTATCAGATAACCAACTCTAGCTGCAGGTTTGTTTAAAGATTTAATGTTCTGAAGGAAATGTTGCTGTCAGGAAAAACATATCACTTCACTGTCCCCACCCCTATACACCCATCACAACATATCCCTTCACCCCACCCCGTCCTACACCCACCACAACATATCACTTTACCCCCACCCCACCCACCACAACATACCTCTTTCCCACCCAACCACTACCTCCAACACCCCTTCTCTCCCTTTTTTTCTTTCTAAATAAATTAACCAGTGAATATTTTGTTGCATGAAGATACTTTTGGTCAAAAGAAGAAAGACTCTATCTGTGTAAAGAAGTCCAGAGAAATATCAGATAATGGGACAGACTCATGGAAGATGTTGACCTGTGGTTCCCCACCTCAACCTTTTGTGCCACCATGGCCCACCTTAACCTTTTGTGCCACCATGGCCCACCTCAACCTTTTGGGTCACCATGGCCCACCTCAACCTTTTGGGCCACCATGGTCCACCTCAACATCTTAAAAATTGTTATGCCACCCAACACCCCCTTGATATGAAAACAGCGATGATCAACTGCAAAGTGTAAACAAATTGGTGATAGGAGGTGTCCCAGATGTACAGTAATATGTGGAGGAGGAGATGAGACAGGTATTTTCTGGCAGTACATGTGCCCCAAGGCGGAAGTCAATGCTTTAGATTGACATTTCATACTACTGAGATTTTAGTTTTCCATTAGCAAAGGTGTAAAGTAAGTATGGGCAACCTTCCTTCAAGTAATGACCCACATAGAATGTGGCTCATCGTATGGTAAGGGCCACACTACTAAAAAAATTCAAGGTAATTTTGAAATTAAGGTATGCCATTCAGAAAACCAAGCAAACCACAGTTTGGCTATAATTGATGTAAAGGGATACATTTTTACAACAACAACAAAATAATAATAATAAATAAACAAAATTAAGAAAATAAAAACAATAATAATAATAAATAAATAAAATGAATAGAACTAAAAAAAATGCTGTAAACGGTGAAACATCAACGTTGTTGTCCAAGAGTGACACAGAAGGAAATGGCAACTTGGTTATTAAGGAATATGGAAAGTGATAGTAATATGTTTGCCAAGATTTTACATGAAATATTACGGTTTGATTAAACAGAACTATTGATTTCTGATTCTCAGCAAAGTTCCATTCTGCAATAAATGGTGATAAAATCTTTCGGGCTAACTAATATCTAATAACTTCAAAGATAATGAAAAATGGAAAATAATTTAAAGGCAATTCACACATACATACACTCACACACACACATGTACACATACACTCACATACATACCCTCACACACACACACACACACACACACATGTACACATACATTCACATACATACACAAATACACATACGTACACACACGTACACACACATATGCTCACAAACATACACATACGTACATGCACATGCATACACACACATACACTCACATACACTCACAAACATACACACATACGTACACACATACATACACTCACACATACACATACATACACATACGTACACACACATGAACTCACATACATACACACATACACTCACAAACATACACACACGTACACACACACACACTCACATACACATATGTACACACACATACACACATACCTGTGTATACACACACACATGTGTGCATACACAAATAAATATACAGCGACACACCTGTGCGCCCACACATTCATACACATGCATCCACATAGACATTAATAGATACAAGCACATGAATTCATGTATGTAATATATATATGTATGTAATATACATATATATATACATATATATGTATGTATGTAATATATATATATGTATGTAATATATATATGTATATATATATGTATGTAATATATATATATATATGTATATATATATGTATGTATGTAATATATATATGTATATATATATGTATGTATGTAATATATATATATATGTATATATATGTATGTATGTAATATATATATATATATGTATATATATGTATGTAATATATATATATATATGTATATATATATATATGTATATGTATATATATGTAATATATATATATATATATATATATATATATATATATATATATATATATATGTAATATATATATATATGTAATATATATATATATGTAATATATATATATATGTAATATATATATATATATGTAATATATATATATATGTAATATATATATATATGTAATATATATATATATGTAATATATATATATATATGTAATATATATATATATGTAATATATATATATATGTAATATATATATATGTAATATATATATATATGTAATATATATATATGTAATATATATATCTATATTATATATATATATGTATATAGTTCAGAGAACTTATACCACTATTAGCTGCTAAAGGGTTCTCCCTAAAAATGAAAGGCAGGTTGTACGATGCCTGCATACGAACAGCAATGCTGCATGGCAGTGAGACCTGGGCATTGTGTGCAGAGGATATACGCAGACTAGAGAGGAACGAAGCTTGCATGCTCCGCTGGATGTGTAACAGTAATATACGTGAACGGCAAAGCATAAACGAACTAAGGAAAAAATTAGAGATAAGAGGGATCAGATGTTGTTTACTCGAGAGAAGGCTACGTTGGTATGGACACGTGATGAGCATGAAAGTCGATAGCTGTATAACAAAGTGCAGGGCAATAAAGATAGACGGTAGTCACGGAATAGGCAGACCTAGAAAAACCTGGGACGAGCTGATAAACTCCGACATCACACACTTACACCTCTCCAAGACAATGTCACTGGACCGAGACCTTTGGCGGTACTCAGTAACAGAGAAGACCCGCCTTACCTAAATATATAGTAAAACCTACTCCAGCCAGTAGGCATCTCTAACAAAATACACCCCGTCCCACCACCACCACCCCCACCCCATCCACACCACCCCGTTCTATGTAAAGTTATGTTGGTGCCGCGCCATCCAGGCCGAAACAAATGAGATCGTGTAGGTGTCACGACAAAGAAACACAGAGTCCACGCTGTAATGTGGCCGTGTAGGCAACACGGTAAAAACCTCCCAGACCCACACTGTAAATGTGGTTGGTGTTAGGAAGGGCATCCAACTGTAGAAAACCTGCCAGACAGTCCTATGCGAGCAAGACAATCACTCTTGCCTCAAGTGGGACTACCCCTGTCCAAACCCATGCAAGCGTGGAACACGGACGTTAAACGTTGATGATGATGATGATGATGATATGTAATATATATATATATATGTATATATGTAATATATATATATATATGTATATATGTAATATATATATATATGTATATATGTAATATATATATATATGTATATATGTAATATATATATATATATGTATATATGTAATATATATATATATGTATATATATATATATATATATATATATATATATATATATATATATATATGTACTATCCAATGCATGGCTCTGCCCCAGTTTTCTCTTTATATTAATGAGTTTTTTTCCCTTATTTCCTTATTAACATCCTTTATAGTTCTAGTGCCTTTCAGTATTTCCAGATTTTCTCTGTCTCATCTTCAGTATGAAGTGGTTATTAAAGCCACTTGTTATATTTGTATCATTGTATGTAAAAGAGCTAAGAATGATGGAATGCAGCTGTCTTTTAGATGATATTATTATCACAAGATTGGACATGTTTGACCGTTAATGTCAGGCTTCTGTCTGTAATAAATTATTCCACTCTGTTAATGTCTGCCTCTCCTTGCTAGAATATTCTATCTTTCTCTGTGTTATGTTGTGTGTTGGATTTTGTCATTAATACGACTTCCATGACCAAAACAACTTATTAAGGTAGCAATAACAAGTGTTACTAATAATTATTCCAGCCTGAAAATAACATTTTGGAGAGATCTATCTGTCTGTCTGTCTATCTATCTATATGTCTGTCTATCTATATGTCTAGCTATATGTCTGTCTATCTCTATACCTACCTCTCTCTCTCTCTTATTATATGGATGTGTAATATACACCAACAGCAAAGCATAAACAAATTGAGAGAGAGACTGAGCATAAGAGGAATCAAATGCAGTGTGCAGGAGAGGAGGTTTTGTTGGTATGGACATGTGATGCGTATGAAGGATGACAGCGGCATAAAAAGGTGCAGAGAACTAGAAGTCGATGGAAACCGGGGAGTGGGGAGACCCAAGAAGACCTGGGATGAGGTGATAAAAGCTGACCTTGCCCAATTGCACCTCTCAAAGGCGATGACACACGACCGTGACCTCTGGCGTCACGCAGTGATACAGAAGACCCGACTTCCCATGGGTACAAACCGAAGCTGAAGCATATAGACAATATGCCCCCACACCCTTCCATTGCAAAGTGAACGTAGAGGCGCCACGGCTAAAAAGCACCCAGCCCACTCTGTAAAGTGGACGTGTAGGCGCCACGGCAAAAAAGCACCCAGTACTCACTGTAAATGAGGTTGGTGTTAGGAAGGGCATCCAGCTGTAGAAATCAAGCCAGAATCAGTTCCTTTATGAGCAAGACAAGGTCAGCCGACCAGACACTGCCCACAACAGGACAACCCATCTAACCCATGCTATTGTGGAAGAATGGACGTAAAACGGTGATGATGATATATATATAATTACAAAATATAATATATTTTCACTGTTATTGTTTATAAAAGTGATCAATATTTTTGTACAAAAAATATAAAATATAAAAATTAGTGTAATTAATGTAAATAATGAAGTAATAACAATATTCATTTCAAAATAAATATATATTGTATATATATATTATATATATATATATTGTATATATATATTATATATATATATATATTGTATATATATATTATATATATATATATATATTGTATATATATATTATATATATATATATTGTATATATCATCATCATCGTTTAACGTCCATATTCCACGCTTGGATGGGTTTGGACGGGAGTTTTCCCACTTGAGGCAAGAGTGGTTGTCTTGCTCGCATAGGACTGTCTGGCGGGTTTTCTACAGCTGGATGCCCTTCCTAACACCAACCACATTTACAGTGTGGGGCTGGGAGGTTTTTACCATGTTACCTACACGGCCACATTACAGCGTGGACTGTGTGTTTTTTTTGGCGTGACACCTACACGACCTCATTTGTTTCGGCCTGGATGTTGTGGCACCAACATAACTTTACATTGAAAGGGGTGGTGTGGATGGGGTGGGGGTGGTGGGACGGGGGTGTATTTTGTTAGAGGTGCCTACTGACTGTAGTAGATTTTACTTTGTATTTAGGTAAGGCGGGTCTTCTCTATTACTGAGTACCGCCAAAGATCTCGGTCCAGTGACATTGTCTTGGAGAGGTGTAAGTGTGTGAGGTCGGAATTTATCAAGTCGTCCCAGGTTTTTCTGGGTCTGCCTACTCCGTGGCTACCGTCTATCTTTATTGCCCTGCACTTTTTTTTTCATGCGCATCACATGACCATATCAACGTAGCCTTCTCTCGAGTAAACAACATCTGATCCCTCTTATTTCTAATTTTTTCCTTAGTTCGTTAATGCTTTGCCGTTCACGTATATTACTATTACACATCCAGCGGAGCATGCAAGCTTGGTTCCTCTCTAGTCTGCGTATATCCTCTGCACACAATGCCCAGGTCTCACTGCCATGCAACATTGCTGTTCGTATGCAGGCATCATACAGCCTGCCTTTCATTTTTAGGGAGAACCCTTTAGCGGCTAATAGTGGTATAAGCTCTCTGAACTTTTTCCATCCAGTTCTGACTCTAGCTACTGTACTTTCAGAGCACCCTCCCCCACTGCTGATTTTGTCACCCATGTAACGGAAACTGTCCACTATTTCTATAGAACCCTCTGCGCAATTGAAAGAGCTAGCTATTATATATTGTATATATAGTATATATTATATATATATATATATATTGTATATATTGTGTTTAGTGTCTATTATATATATATTGTCCACACCTAACTTTAAATTTCATATCTTTTCACAATCACTATTAAGGGTCTGGCTAATGTATAATTATTTGCATATGTGTATACAAATATATATATATATATGTGTGTGTGTGTGTTTGTGTGTATATATATATATATACACACGCACACACATATATGTGTGTGCGTGTGTATATATATATATACACACACTCACACACACATACATATGTATGTGTGATTTATTTTGTATAGAAATTACTCCTGCCGGACTAGAACTATTTAATTTATTTGAAATCACCAGGAAAGTATTTGCTAACAGGCTGCTTTCTATATATGCTAAAAATGTTGTTAACAGGGTGTGTTATGCCTGTTAAAAATATTGTTAACAGGGTGTGTTATGCATGTTAAAAATATTGTTAACAGGGTGTGTTATGCATGTTAAAAATGTTGTTAACAGGGTGTGTTATGCCTGTTAAAAATATTGTTAACAGGGTGTGTTATGCATGTTAAAAATATTGTTAACAGGGTGTGTTATGCATGTTAAAAATGTTGTTAACAGGGTGTGTTATGCCTGTTAAAAATATTGTTAACAGGGTGTGTTATGCATGTTAAAAATGTTGTTAACAGGGTGTGTTATGCCTGTTAAAAATGTTGTTAACAGGGTGTGTTATGCCTGTTAAAAATATTGTTAACAGGGTGTGTTATGCATGTTAAAAATGTTGTTAACAGGGTGTGTTATGCATGTTAAAAATGTTGTTAACAGGGTGTGTTATGCCTGTTAAAAATATTGTTAACAGGGTGTGTTATGCATGTTAAAAATATTGTTAACAGGGTGTGTTATGCATGTTAAAAATGTTGTTAACAGGGTGTGTTATGCCTGTTAAAAATGTTGTTAACAGGGTGTGTTATGCATGTTAAAAATATTGTTAACAGGGTGTGTTATGCATGTTAAAAATGTTGTTAACAGGGTGTGTTATGCATGTTAAAAATGTTGTTAACAGGGTGTGTTATGCCTGTTAAAAATATTGTTAACAGGGTGTGTTATGCATGTTAAAAATGTTGTTAACAGGGTGTGTTATGCCTGTTAAAAATGTTGTTAACAGGGTGTGTTATGCATGTTAAAAATGTTGTTAACAGGGTGTGTTATGCCTGTTAAAAATGTTGTTAACAGGGTGTGTTATGCATGTTAAAAATGTTGTTAACAGGGTGTGTTATGCCTGTTAAAAATATTGTTAACAGGGTGTGTTATGCATGTTAAAAATGTTGTTAACAGGGTGTGTTATGCCTGTTAAAAATGTTGTTAACAGGGTGTGTTATGCATGTTAAAAATGTTGTTAACAGGGTGTGTTATGCCTGTTAAAAATGTTGTTAACAGGGTGTGTTATGCATGTTAAAAATGTTGTTAACAGGGTGTGTTATGCCTGTTAAAAATATTGTTAACAGGGTGTGTTATGCATGTTAAAAATGTTGTTAACAGGGTGTGTTATGCCTGTTAAAAATGTTGTTAACAGGGTGTGTTATGCATGTTAAAAATGTTGTTAACAGGGTGTGTTATGCATGTTAAAAATGTTGTTAACAGGGTGTGTTATGCCTGTTAAAAATGTTGTTAACAGGGTGTGTTATGCATGTTAAAAATGTTGTTAACAGGGTGTGTTATGCCTGTTAAAAATGTTGTTAACAGGGTGTGTTATGCATGTTAAAAATGTTGTTAACAGGGTGTGTTATGCCTGTTAAAAATATTGTTAACAGGGTGTGTTATGCATGTTAAAAATGTTGTTAACAGGGTGTGTTATGCCTGTTAAAAATGTTGTTAACAGGGTGTGTTATGCATGTTAAAAATGTTGTTAACAGGGTGTGTTATGCATGTTAAAAATGTTGTTAACAGGGTGTGTTATGCCTGTTAAAAATATTGTTAACAGGGTGTGTTATGCATGTTAAAAATGTTGTTAACAGGGTGTGTTATGCCTGTTAAAAATGTTGTTAACAGGGTGTGTTATGCATGTTAAAAATGTTGTTAACAGGGTGTGTTATGCATGTTAAAAATGTTGTTAACAGGGTGTGTTATGCCTGTTAAAAATATTGTTAACAGGGTGTGTTATGCATGTTAAAAATGTTGTTAACAGGGTGTGTTATGCCTGTTAAAAATGTTGTTAACAGGGTGTGTTATGCATGTTAAAAATGTTGTTAACAGGGTGTGTTATGCATGTTAAAAATGTTGTTAACAGGGTGTGTTATGCATGTTAAAAATGTTGTTAACAGGGTGTGTTATGCCTGTTAAAAATATTGTTAACAGGGTGTGTTATGCCTGTTAAAAATGTTGTTAACAGGGTGTGTTATGCATGTTAAAAATGTTGTTAACAGGGTGTGTTATGCATGTTAAAAATGTTGTTAACAGGGTGTGTTATGCATGTTAAAAATGTTGTTAACAGGGTGTGTTATGCCTGTTAAAAATGTTGTTAACAGGGTGTGTTATGCATGTTAAAAATGTTGTTAACAGGGTGTGTTATGCCTGTTAAAAATGTTGTTAACAGGGTGTGTTATGCCTGTTAAAAATGTTGTTAACAGGGTGTGTTATGCCTGTTAAAAATATTGTTAACAGGGTGTGTTATGCATGTTAAAAATATTGTTAACAGGGTGTGTTATGCCTGTTAAAAATATTGTTAACAGGGTGTGTTATGCATGTTAAAAATATTGTTAACAGGGTGTGTTATGCCTGTTAAAAATATTGTTAACAGGGTGTGTTATGCCTGTTAAAAATATTGTTAACAGGGTGTGTTATGCCTGTTAAAAATATTGTTAACAGGGTGTGTTATGCATGTTAAAAATATTGTTAACAGGGTGTGTTATGCCTGTTAAAAATATTGTTAACAGGGTGTGTTATGCATGTTAAAAATATTGTTAACAGGGTGTGTTATGCCTGTTAAAAATATTGTTAACAGGGTGTGTTATGCCTGTTAAAAATATTGTTAACAGGGTGTGTTATGCATGTTAAAAATATTGTTAACAGGGTGTGTTATGCCTGTTAAAAATATTGTTAACAGGGTGTGTTATGCATGTTAAAAATATTGTTAACAGGGTGTGTTATGCCTGTTAAAAATATTGTTAACAGGGTGTGTTATGCATGTTAAAAATATTGTTAACAGGGTGTGTTATGCCTGTTAAAAATATTGTTAACAGGGTGTGTTATGCCTGTTAAAAATATTGTTAACAGGGTGTGTTATGCATGTTAAAAATATTGTTAACAGGGTGTGTTATGCCTGTTAAAAATATTGTTAACAGGGTGTGTTATGCATGTTAAAAATATTGTTAACAGGGTGTGTTATGCCTGTTAAAAATATTGTTAACAGGGTGTGTTATGCATGTTAAAAATATTGTTAACAGGGTGTGTTATGCCTGTTAAAAATATTGTTAACAGGGTGTGTTATGCCTGTTAAAAATATTGTTAACAGGGTGTGTTATGCCTGTTAAAAATATTGCTAGAAAGTCGGGAGGGGTTGTATGTTAAAAATATTGCTAAGAGGATGGGTTATATATGTTAAAAGTGTTGCTAAGAGGATGGGTTATATATGTTAAAAGTGTTGCTAAGAGGATGGGTTATATATGTTAAAAATATTGCTAAGAGGATGGGTTATATCTGTTAAAAGTGTTGCTAACATGATGCGTCTTTTTTTTTTTTGTAAGAAATATTGCTAACAGGGTGGTTTGTAGATGTTAAAAACATTATGAACAGGGGGGTTTTTATGTGTAAAAATATTGCTAACAAGATGGTTTTTATATAATTCATGTATTGACTGTTGCTAACAGGGTAGTTTGTATTCTACAAATATCTAGTTTGTCTTTCTTACTGGTTGCTCATTTTTCTTTATCCTTTTTTAAAATTCGTTTTATTAATTTATTTATTTAAGCTGATAAGTAAAAGTAAAGCCAAAGAAAGATTAAAATAAATCAGAATTCAAGATAAAGAAGCAAGAAATAATAATAATGGTAATAATAATAATAATCAGCTACAAGAAAGTTCCAAATTTTTTCCTTTTTCAAAGAACAGTTAAGTAATTGTCTTCTACCATATTTCTGCTGACAATTCACCATTATTTTCCTTGGCAATCTGTTTATTGATCGGCAAATAGTTTTGTTGCTCATCTGTATTTATTTGCGTGTATTGTGTAATCAAAGTCAAAGAATGTTCTGATAGAGAAAAACCTTGATTATTAGTTTTAGAAATAAAAAAAAAAAAAGACCGAAAAAAAAAACGATAAAAAAAGCCGTTAATCACTGTCAGAAAATGTTCAGTTAAATATGTTGTTAATATTTTATTTATTCTCAGTGAATTGGCAGTAATTGGTAGAGCACTGGACAACACACTTGCTGTGCAGTATTTAATTATGTCCTTTTACATTCTGATTTCAAATCCTGCCGAGGTTAGCTTTGTCTTTCATTCTTTCAGGGTTGATAAAATAAATTATCAGTAATACACTGGTGTAGATTTAGCGCCAGAGCGTCTCTGCCAATTTGCCACCTTTTTATCAATTGGCCACTTTTTTATCAATGTTCTAAAAGATGGAGGAACTGAGGGAGGAACTGGGTATAAAAGGAATTAGAAGGAGTTTGCTGGAAGGAGAGGAGACTGCGTTGGTATGGACATGTGATGTGCTTGGATGATGATCGCTGGGTGAAGAAGTGCCAAGTAATCCTAGTGGAAGGAAACCACAGTAGAGAAAGACAAAGGAAGACTTAAATGGAAGTGATGGGAGCTGATCTCAGATTGCTAAAGCTCATGGAGGAGATGACAAAGGAATGCAACAAGTGGAGAGATGCTGTACTGAGAAGGACCTGTCCAACCCATGCAAACATGGAACAACGGACTTAAAATGATGATGATGAATATTACATCATCATAAAATTTGTCATCACCAATATCTCCCCTGACCCTTGCTATGTACAAAAAAAAAACATGCAACATCAATAGCAACAACAACAACATCAATGGCAACAACAATGCCTTGGCAATATTTCTACACTCTACATAGTGCCAGATAGATAGACAGTCTCTACACCAATGAAATAATTCAAGCAGCCATGATGGGATTATGGAAATATCAGAATATGTTCCAGTCTTGAGGCAGAAACTAAAATTCTCTCCAAGCATAACAGTATTGGAACCTCTTGGTGCATGATAATATTTATTACACACATACACACATGCACACTTGCGTACACACATGCACACACGCAAATATTCTCACTCTCTATCTAGCTATACCCTTACCTCCTATTTCTCTTATCTATCTACCTACCCCTCTACATCTCTCTCTACATGTATCTATCTATCTACTTCTCTTTCAATATATATCTACCTACCTACCTCCATCTTTATATCTATCTATCTATCTATCTATCTATCTATCTACCTGTCTGTTATACTTGTCTATCTGTCTGTTATACCTGTCTGTTTACAGTAATATATACAAAACCAAACATACCAGAACATCCTTCTAGACAGAACACAGAAGTTGTTTTCCATTGGCTGCTCCACAAAAGCATAAAGTTTAAGATTATTAGAAGAGGGAAAAACTATGGCTGAGCTGTTTATAGAAATATTAACAACATAGGATTTTGTCTTTATATTTAGGAAGATAAAGGTTGGTGCCTGTGGTCTCTGCAGTCCTTCTAAGACTGGTGAGGCTGTTGTTGTTGTTATTGTTGTCGTTGTTTTATTCCAGGTTATGCCTGATTGAACAGTCCTATGATCAAAGCTATTCAAGCGATGATAACCCTATTTCTTCTGGAGGTGTTTTTTACTATTAGGGTCAACTGAAAAGTTTATGAAGGAGTGATGCTAGAGCTGTGAAATCTTGCATGCATTAATTTCAACTCTTCTTATTAAATAACTGCATTGTTTCTTTCCAGGTATTATGTTGAAAAATAAACCACATTTGGTCATTCCATGAGAGTATCTTGGTCAGCCTATGAACTTTTCAGCTGACCCTTGTACATTGAGACTACATTCAATGTGTCCATCCTTTTTTTAAGATGGTTGGATATGATTTGAATGGATTGTCTTGCAATTTCTAGCAAGTTGAACACCTAGAAGCTCTCTTGTGATGAAATTAGTGTTCAGTCTCTGTAAAGCTAAACTGTGATATTCTAAAGAAAGGTCTTCAGCAGTAATAATTGTTTCTACTTTTGGCACAAGGCCAGCAATTATCCCAATGTATTACTGGTACTTTATTTTATCGACCCTGAAAGGATGAAAGGCAAAGTTAACCTCGGCGGGATTTGAACTCAGATCGTAAAGGGAGGTAACTCTATGCTTCAAAGCATGGCGTCCGACCTTCCACCAATACTGCCGATCCACCGCCCTTCAGCAGTAATAATGGTATAGAATTTCATTGACAAGATCCCAGACCTCACTCACTTACTAAGTCGGGATGGAATTTGTGAAATTGGACCAAGGAAGTGATGTTTTCATTGGTCTTTCCATTGCTGATACTATCTACAGGTCACATCTTATCATCATCATCATCATCATCATCATCATTTAACATCCATTTTGCATGCTAGCATAGGTTAGACGAGTGTGTCTCCTAGTTTCCTTGGCGTGAAGCAACTGAGAGTACAAGACTCCCCTTCAGGATAGGACGCCAGTCTATCGGAGAGTTAAACCCCCAGCTATTACTGGTACTCACTTTCAGCTGAGTATACTGGAGTAATGTGAAATGAAGAGTTTTGTTGAAGAACACAACACAGTCCAGGAATGAAACCCACAAGTTTCAACTGACTCAAGGTTATTGGTAAAGTCATCTGTCCAAGATCATCCTGCAATAGAATCAAACCCATAGCCTCATTATTACCAGACAAACCTAACTACTCAGTTATTCCTGTATTTACAGAAACACCCTGAAGACAAACTACTGACCCAATATCTGTTTTATAAATGATGTTCTCTCTCTTTCTCCCCTCCTTCACTCTTTCTTTCTCTCTCACCATTTCTCTCTTCCCTCTCTCTCTCTGTCTTTCTCCCTCTTCCTCTCTATCTCCCCCCCCTCTCTCTCTATCCCTCTTCCTCCGCCTTTCTCTATTCCCTCTATCTATCCTAACATCATCAGTCACTCTTCTTACTCTATCTATTATAAACATATTTTCCATATTTTCTTATTGAGAGATATCTTATTGGTTTATCTATGTAACTGTATGTTCACAGATACATACATATATACACTCATATATACACTCATACATACATATATACACTCATATATACACTCATACATATATACACTCATATATATATATACATACACTCATATATACATACATGATTGTCTATACAATTTGTATGATCTTTATATATGTGTGACTTTGTATACATCATATATATATATATGGAGAGAGAGATAACACACATATATATATATATATATATATATATATATATATATATATATATATATATATATATATATATATATACGCATGCTTATTTTTATTCATTTTTTATCCATATATAATATATATCTCTAGTATTTTTCAATATATTATTTCCATATTAGTAAACATGTATTTTTGAGACATTAGTATAGGTTTCAGTGACTTTTGAGAGTTATTTCAGCTCCAAATCATAGAGCAATCTACCAATGGCCCCATATTTGTTCAGCTTCTTAACAAGAAATTGTCTAATATGCTTCATTGATCATTCCTGCGAAATCAATACTGCCTACTTAGCCATGAAGGTGCTTAAGATTTCCATGTTGATGGTAGTGGTGGTGATGGAGGTGGTGTAGACATGATGGTAGATATGCGGTGGTGGTTATGGTGATGATGGTGGTGGTAGTGACAGAGGTTATGGTGCTGATGGTGGTGGAGGTGATGGAGGTGGTGGTGGTGGTGATGGTGGTAATGATGGTGGAGTAGACATGATGGTAGATATGCGGTGGTGACAGTGGTGGTGGTGGTTATGGTGATGATGGTGGTGGTAGTGGCAGAGTTTATGGTGGTGGTGGTGGTGGTGGTGGTCGTCGTCGTGGTGATGGTCGTGGGGTGGTGGTTTTTTTTCACACATTGATTAGTTCCCTGTCATCTTAACTGGTTGGTTAATCATTCAGATAAAGCCAGAGAAGCAGTAAGGAAAAAGTATTGATGACAACGATGATGGCGTTGGTGGTGGGGGTGTTGGTGGTGGTGGTGTTGGTGGTGGTGGTGGTGGTGTTGGTGGTGGTGGTGTTGGTGGTGGTGTTGGTGTTGGTGTTGGTGGTTGTGTTGGTGGTGGTGGTGTTGGTGTTGGTGGTGTTGGTGGTGGTGGTGTTGGTGGTGGTGGTGGTGGTGGTGTTGGTGGTGGTGGTGTTGGTGTTGGTGTTGGTGGTTGTGTTGGTGGTGGTGGTGTTGGTGTTGGTGGTGTTGGTGGTGGTGGTGTTGGTGGTGGTGGTGGTGGTGGTGGGTGTTGATGGTGGTGGTGTTGGTGGTGGTGGTGGTGGGGGGTTGATGGTGTTGGTGGTGGTGGTGTTGATGGTGGTGGTGTTGGTGGTGGTGTTGGTGGTGGTGGTGGTGGGGTGATGATGACATTGGTGATGATGATGTTGTTGGTGGTGTTGGTGTTGGTAATGATGATGGTGATGGTGGTGGTGGTGGTGTTGGTGATGATGATGACGATGATGATGATGATGACGGTGATGTTAATGTTGATGATAATGATAATGGTGGTGATGATGGTGGTATTGTTGTTGATGTTGATGATGTTGATGATGTTGATGAGGATGGTGATGATGATGATGATGACAACAGAACAACAATAACAACAGTAATAATAATCATAATAATTTCTTTATTGGTCACATAACAATAACATTAATAGCAATAATGATAAATTTACTACTACTACTAATACTACTAATACTACTACTAATACTACTACTACTACTAATACTACTACTACTACTACTACTACTACTACTACTACTACTACTACTACTAATAATAATAATAATAATAATAATAATAATAATAAGGATGATGATGATACACAAAAATAAATAAATGAATAACTCTAGGAATAAACAAAGGAATTAAGAAGAAGTTTGTTTGGTGAAATTTCTAAGATTGTATTGGATGTTGGCCGATAGATGATCAGATCTCCATAGAAACTTCTTGGTAACTATTTTAGTCCTTCACTATACACACACACACACACACACACACACACACACACACACACACACACATATATATATATATATATATATATATATATATATATATATATATATATATATATATATATATATATACATATATATATATATATATACATATATATCTTTATATATTTATATACGTGTGTGTGTATACATGTGTATATATATATACATGTGTATATACATATATATATTTATATATATATATACTTATATACACACACACACATACATATGGAAACAATAGAAGGCTTAAAAATGGTGTAGCAAGATTGAAATATAAGAGTTTGTTCCGGAATATCAGATTGAAAGTATTGTCTGTGTCGTTCATATTGGTACTTACAGTATCTTGGTGCCATTAAAGATATAGATGAGGTGTTTAGTTCATACACAGGGAGGATAGAACCTCCCTATTGAAAATTACCTATACATGAATGGCCAGCAAGGAACCCTGGCTTAACGTAGAAGTGGACAAAGGGAGAAGTTTATAGCACAAAACCCAAAACTGTGAGTCAATCGGAGGAAGACATTCATCTTGTCCTGACCAACATACAGCCTGACTTCCGGATGAGGTCAGTCGAGGATATACTTAGACGATTACAAACACTGGTGGACAACGCTGGTGTCTATGTTGAATGTTCATACTATACTGTACTTCTACCATTATACTGTTCAAAATAAAACAGGTTTTATGGACATCGACCAATAATTAATAAATTTATGAACATAAACGTTATATAGGGAGCTTCCTTTCATCCACCCTGTACATTACATAGTTTATCTAACATCTAATTGATATCATGTATGAATTGAAGTTATCTTGAGTAGTTTATTCTGTAGAACATGGCTAAAGAAGTATTACCATTTCATATCAAATGATTTATAGATAATAACATTGCCTGAAAACTAATTGAAAAAATATCAACGAAATTCTTAGAAGTAGAGAAGAAAATGATTTAGAGTTGTTCCAATAATAATTCATAGATTTGGAAATAATAAAATGAAACCGAAATAGAAAAATACTAAATCTTTACATAATATACACACTACAAAAACATTTATGATGTATAAATATGTATACAGAGTCATATAAATATGTTTTATAGATGTATATTTAGTCTCATGGTGAAATTTCTGTCTCATGGTTAAATGGAAGCCAAAGTAAATATATGTTTATTAAATATGTTGCATATGACTATATATATATATCTATCAATAACTTATTGTATATGACTATATATCTACATACCTATCAATAACCTGTTGTATATGATTATATCTACATACCTATCAATAACCTGTTGTATATGACTATATATATATATATATATATATATATATATATATATATATATATATATATATATATATATATATATATATATCAATAACCTGTTGTATATGACTATATATATATATATATATATATATCAATAACCTGTTGTATATGACTATATATACACATATATATCAATAACCTGTGTTGTATATGTCTTTATATACACATATCTATATATAACCTGCCATTTAAGTCCTACAATTTATGACATAGCTTTACAATTGACAACACAGTCCTACAATTTAAGACATAGCTTTACAATTTAAGACACAGTCCTACAATTTAAGACATAGCTTTACAATTTAAGACACAGTCCTACAATTTAAGACACAGTCCTACAATTTAAGACATAGCTTTACAATTTAAGACACAGTCCTACAATTTAAGACACAGTCCTACAATTTAAGACATAGCTTTACAATTTAAGACACAGTCCTACAATTTAAGACATAGCTTTACAATTTAAGACACAGTCCTACAATTTAAGACACAGTCCTACAATTTAAGACATAGCTTTACAATTTAAGACACAGTCCTACAATTTAAGACACAGTCCTACAATTTAAGACATAGCTTTACAATTTAAGACACAGTCCTACAATTTAAGACACAGTCCTACAATTTAAGACATAGCTTTACAATTTAAGACACAGTCCTACAATTTAAGACACAGTCCTACAATTTAAGACATAGCTTTACAATTTAAGACACAGTCCTACAATTTAAGACACAGTCCTACAATTTAAGACATAGCTTTACAATTTAAGACACAGTCCTACAATTTAAGACACAGTCCTACAATTTAAGACATAGCTTTACAATTTAAGACACAGTCCTACAATTTAAGACACAGTCCTACAATTTAAGACATAGCTTTACAATTTAAGACACAGTCCTACAATTTAAGACATAGCTTTACAATTTAAGACACAGTCCTACAATTTAAGACACAGTCCTACAATTTAAGACATAGCTTTACAATTTAAGACAGTCCTACAATTTCCTGCAACAGTGTATAAATTACACAGAACATTGCTAATGAAGAATGGAGATAATACATTGAAGAGAAACACAAGTAGGAGAATACAATTACATGACAAATATGACTAATTAAAATTAACGACATTGTGGAACACATAGCAAGGGAGGTGAACCATGCTGATATGAAAAACTTGCAGTTGTGGGTAACATGGCAGAGAAATAGCAAAGTAGCAGTAGTAGTAATAGCAGTAGCAACACCAGTAGTAGAGCAGTAGTAGTAGTAGTAGTAGTAGTAGTAGTAGTAGCAACAGAAGTAGTAGCAGCAGCAGCAGCAGCAGTAGTAGTAGTAGTAGTAGTAGTAGTAGTAGTAGTAGTAGTAGTAGCAGTAGTAATAGTAGTAGTAGCCGCAGCAAGTTTGGTAATAAAACAAAAGAATAGCACTCGAAATTACAATTCAAAATTAGGTGCTGGGAAAATAATTACCTAATTTCAATAGTTTGCAATCAATAAATATGCTTAAGTGGAATTTACACAACAAAATAAATAAATAAGAGACAATGAGAAAGGAAGGCAGTGGTAACAACAACAACAACAAGAATTCTTTCAACAGATCTTTTGTGTAGTCTTAAGGCCAATTCTGTGGAGAGATTCTGTAGAATTGACAATACTGTATCATTACTGGTATTTATTTTCATAATTAACAGAAATCATTATTTCAATAAAAGCAATAATAATCATCAATTTATTTGCTGAAAGGGTAACACATGTACGATATTACAAGATGCTATCATATAATGAGATTCAAGTAACAAATATCTGTACTGTACAGGAGAAATAGAGCTGTCCTGTGGCCTAATGGTTAGGGTGGTGGACTTATGATCCTAGTAGTGTTGGTTTCATTCCTGGACAGGTTGCTGTGTTGTTGTGTTCTTGAGTAAAACACTTTTCATGCTGCTCCAGTAAACTCAGCTAAGAGTGAGTATCAGCAGTAGTTGGGGAGTTAATCCTGAGATAGACTGGCATCCTGTCCAGGGAGAGACTTGTATTCTCAGTTCTTTAACACCAAGGAAACCAGAGATAAGAACCATATTTCTATATATATGTATATATATATATACATATATATATATTTCTAAAAGTTTGTTTGTGTGTGCCTATTTCTCCCCCCACTCCCCCTCTCATTAGTTATGTAACAATCATATGTTCATTTGTTCCCCCTCCTCCTTCTATTGTTTGTGCTTCACTCCTCTCCCCATTACTCATTCACTCTCATTTATCATCCGTGCCTGAGTTTCAAGTAAAACCACTTGGAAGAAGGCAACTCTGAAACTATATATTTCTATCGGTATAAAACCTGTGGTTGATATAGTTACATGAGATCAGTGTCTTGTTTGTCACTAAATATTGAACTGTCAGTACTTATAGAATGGCATACGTGTTCTACAAGTTTAGATCACTGTAATCCAAAGATGTACAGATGTATCATATCAGACAGTAATCATCTGACAAGATGCAACAGCATGTATCTATCTATATATGTATATATATATATGTATGTATATGTAGCTATCTATATATGTATGTATATGTATATATATGTATGTATGTATCTATATACATATATGTATGTATATATATATACATATGTATGTTATTCTGGTTTTATTATTTTATAAATTTTCACCAACAGAAAGTTGGTTTCTAACAGAAACAAGATTCTTTCATTGGAAGTTAGACATCAATTATGTATATATGTATGTATATATGTATGTACATATGTATGTATATATGTACATATGTATGCATATATGTATGTATATATATGTATGCACATATGTGTGTATATATGTATGCACATAGGTGTGTATATATGTATTAAACATCATCATCTGATTTGTAACAGTAAAGTTTATTATTAGTTAATAAATGAATTTTGGCAAAACCAGGAAAGATAAGAAAAAAGAGCAATATTCCTTCTGAACGAAATTCTCTAAATTTCCATCTTTAATGATAATGTCTTATTGGAAATGATGTGTATTTCTATTAATTATGTAGTAGAGGTGAATATTAAACATTTATCAGATTTATTTTGTTATTAAAATTTAGTTAATTGATAGAATTTAGAAGGAGAAAAAAAATGGTAAGAATATATATAATTTGAGATGTTAACATTTATAACAATTTATATAAATATATCAGAGTTAGAATCATTTTAATTTGAATTTTTAATTAATCGAATTTCAATAAATACAATTCTGTATTATTGAAAAAAAAAAAAAAAATAAATAAATAAATAAATAAATAAAAATAAAAAAAAATAAAAATGGAAAATAGAAAGAAAATTTCCTAGAAATACTTTCATATCGCACTAATTAGAACTAAATAATACACATCATTAATTAGGACTACTCCCATACTTCACTAATTAGAAAGACTGATGTGTATTATTTATAATTAGAATTACCTACAAAAATTGCTCGTTATGATTCCATATCTAATTCTTAAATTACATTTATATACTAAAGATATCTCTTGTGGTCTTTAAATTTTATGAGATCAACTTTTCTCAGCTTCTTATTTCCATGTCTCAGTTTTGGCGAACATTTATTCTGAACTCCATAAAGCAAAAGCTTATACAATATCTGGCTGGCAATATCATCATCACCATCATCATCACTGTAGCAATCATCATCATCATTATCATCAATATAATAGTCATTACCATCATCATTATTAACATTATAATCATTGTGATCATCATCATCATTATCAACACTATAACCATCAACATCATCATCATTATCAACACTAATGCTAGCGTGGAAGATGGACGTTAAACGAAGATGATGATGATGATGATAACCATCAACATCATCGTCATCATTAACACTATAATCATTGTGATCATCATCATCATCATCCTCAATAGTAGCAGTAGTTGTTGTTTAACCCCAGGTCAACCAGTATTGAGTAGATATGTTATGAAAAACATTCTGGCTGTTGCCATGCAATTTTTTTAGGGGTATCTAGGACTGCCTTACCCATTTTAGGGGTATCTAGGACTGCCTTTCCCTTTTTAGGGGTATCTAGGACTGCCTTACCCATTTTAGGGGTATCTAGGACTGCCTTACCCTTTTTATTGATATATACAATTCCTCTAAAATCTAGCACACGTGTTTGTGTGTATCTATATTGTGGATGTGTGTTTGTGTGTTGTGGGTGTGTTTGTGTGTATCCATGTATATGTGTGTTTCTGGTTGGTGCGTGTGTCTGTGTGTTTTTATGTATCTGACTGTCTGTGTTTCAGTTTGTTTGTGTGTATCCAAGTATATGTGTGTGTTTGTATGTGCTCATTTCTATGTGTGTGTGTGCATGTATGTTTGCTTGTATTTGTCTACATATGCATGCAAGTGTGAGCATATGTGTATTTATATATGTGTATGTGTGTGTGTATATGTGTGCATATTTCTGTATATGTATGTGTGTATGTATATACATGAATACGTTAGCTGTATTTCTGTTACAAGTTATGGATGACACTACATGTAAAGATATGTGCAAGGAAGCCTGACGGATGTGTTGAAATGAAATAGCAAATGATTCTTTGCAAAAGTTATGGAAGCATAAAGGCAAAACAAAACAAAAAGTAACCAAAAACAAACTGGTCAAAATGGTGACCTTAAAAAGAGAATGTGAAGAAGATATTGCAAAGAAAAAGGTTAATAATAAATCCAATGAAGAAATACATAGAAGGTTTTGACAAATATTTGGCCATTGACCAGAAGGTATGGCACTGTAGCTTCTGTCAGAAAACATGGTTTTTTTTTGCTTCAACAATTCTGAAATGGTAAATGGCTGGCATCATCATCATCATCATCATCACTATAACAATCATCACTATAATAGTCATCACCATCGTTATCATCACTATAATAGTCATCACCATCATCATCATCATTGCTGTAACAATCATCATTATCGTCATTATCAACACTATAATAATCATCATCATTGTCATCATCCTCACCACCTACATCATCATCATCATCATCATCATCATTGTCATCATCATCACCACCTACATCATCATCATCATCATCATCATCATCACCATCCTAACACATTTTAGTAATGGTTTCTGATTTAAGCACAAGGCCAACAATTTCAGGGGAGTAGAAAGTCGATTACAGGGACCCCAGTGTGTTACTGGTAATTTATTTTACACATCGGTACTTTATTTTACACATCGTTGATTTTTGTTTTGCATCGTTTATTTATTTATTTTTCGAGAGTCATTTGAAAAGAGGGTTTTAGCCCCGAAATATTATGTTGAAATATACTGGGTAAAATATTACTTTGTTTTGTTTTATTTCTCATCTTTTGCCCTTTATATATTTTAACTGCATTGTACCAGCTTTCTGAAACACTTAGCCATCAATTATTATCTCTCTATATATATAATAAATAAATTATACAATTATCAAAGTTGTGTTCAAGATAATTGTATAATTTATTTATTTTCCTGCTCTGTAAAACAACTGATGTTCATACATTGAGCTATTTCTCTTACTAGTAATAAGGTAGTAAGAAATTACTGACCTTCCTGTTTATAGTTGTTTATACTATATACATAACTATAAATAGTATTATTATTATTATATATATATATATATATATATATATATATATATATATATATATATATATATACATAATATAATCAATATAATATAATATAGCAGTAAAGATTTTTATGATAAATTTAAACTTAAATTTTTATACATGCAAAAAAATATAACGGGGAAAAATATGATGGTATTGTCTGCAAGAACCAAACCATATATGTATGTGTATGTATGTGTATGTACATATATATATATGTGTGTATGTATATATATATATATATATATATATGCGTGTGTGTGTGTGTTGTGTGTGTGTGTGTGTGAGTGAGAGAGAGAAAATGATAGAATGTATATGTATATATAATTGTTTCTACTTTTGGCACAAGGCCAGCAATTACCCAGTGTATTACTGGTACTCTATTTTATCGACCCCGTAAGGATGAAAGGCAAAGTTAACCTCGGCGGGATTTGAACTTGTGTGTAAATGTGTGTGAGAGAGAGAGTGCATGTGTGTGTGAGAGAAAGTGTTTATGTATGTCTGTGAGAGAGATTGTGTGTGTATGTGTATCTGTTTCTTCTTATACATGAATAAACTATATAAACACAGCAACTAAACTTTATAGTATTCAGCAATGAAAATACATATACATACATACACATACTTACACATACATATACATCTACATACATAAAAGCAGAAGAAAAGAGAGAGAAAAAATAATGTTTGTGAGATCTAACATATATTTATCTAACATTTCCACTTCTCAATTTAATAGTTATACTGAGACCTTTAAAACTATAACGGAATAACAAAGGGTTAAAATTCACCATATGAACCCCTAACACTTCCTATAAAAATTAATGGTATGTTTTTTATTTATGTTTCAAACATGTTTTTTGTCCTTATTTTTGATCAAAGACTACTAATAGCTTGTCTACCCGATTCCTGAATGTAGACAGAAATCCTGTCACCTTTTTTTTTTGCTGCTGTCTTCTTTTTTTTGCTGCTGTCTTTTTTTTTTCTTCAGTATTTTCCTTCCTGAGGAATATATATATACATATACATACACATGTATACATACATATATATATATATATACACACACATATATATACATATGTCGGAAATACTTAACACACACACACACAGACATATATATTTATATATATATATATAGTTATATTATATTTTATCTATGTAATTATCTTCTGACAAAAACAATATAAGAAATATCTATAAAAATATAAAAAGTTCTAAATGAAAGTGATAAATGTTAAGATTAGTCTAAATTGATTTTTGTTTTTTTTTACCCCAGCAAAGTAACAAAGTAACTAACCCTTGTACATATTTTGTGAACTGACTATAAAGACTGGAGGATAGGATGGAGATGGTGTATGTTGATCTTTGCATATACATGCATATATATATATACACACCTATATTTGTATATTTGTGTGTGTGTATGTATATATATATATATATATACATATATATACACACCTATATTTGTATATTTGTGTGTGTGTTTGTATATATATATATATATACACACACATATATACACACCTATAGTTGTATTTTTTGTGTGTGTATATATATATGTGTGTGTGTTTGATTTCCATTGAAGCCAACAATAAAAATAAGTTTAAGAATATATTTTCAATATGGTTTTTGAATCCCATTTATATATAAAGAACTTTAAAATGAAAAATAAAAATAAATAACAAAAATAAAGATAACAAAACAAACAAACAAATAAACAAACAAATAAATAAACAAACAAACAAATAAATAAACATATAAATAAATAAACATATAAATAAATGAATAATAAATGTTGTTATCTTTGGAACAAACGATGATCTTTATGGTTGGTTAAATCTAGAAAACAAACAGCAGAGGAAAAAAAATGGTCGGTGAGAGAAGGAAAAGATAGAACTATGGTAAATAATAGATAAAACGGAGTTGATAAAAAGACTGAAACAGAATTTTAAATATGTGATAATACATTAGATTTGTGTGGTTTATGTTGGTATTGCGGCATATGTGTGTATATATGTGTATATATGTGTGGGTGTATGGGTATGTATGTATGTATGTATGTATGTGTGTGTGTGTATATATATATATATATATATATATATATATATATATATATATGGGTATGTATGTATGTATGTGTGTATATATATATATATTTGTGTGTATGTGCATATACATACATAGACACATGCACACACATACACAAACATACATTCACATGTATGTGCATATATATACACATGCAAACTGGCACATACACACACATATGAATTAGTGCAGTGTTTGACTTTTCACTAGAAACACAAATGCCTTATCAAACCAGTTTCAATTGAAGAATCAAAATACAGTAAAAGTTAGCTAGTCTTGCACTGAAAATATCACTACTTTATTATGAAATATTAATAAAGGAAATTACACATAGATGTAAAACTAACACAAACATACTGTCTTAGAAGAGTTAGAAAAACACCAAAGTTTGGATATTTAAATCTATACCAGTACTCAATTAAATCCACTAATCTCACACCTTACTGAGGGCACCATTACTTTTACTATGGAACCAGCAGCCCCAGAGAGGTCACCATGTCTTTGAAACAACTGAAGACTTCTTCCAACCCTTTTGGCAAGCTTTCAATGGATGGAAGCTCTTCCTAACACCAATAATTCTATAGTAGCACCAACATGAGGGAGATTGTCGCTCCTTTATTCAACTGACAATCTGTCTCTACCTTGTGGAGTGGAGAGGGGATATAATAAATATAATGCCATGGGTGGAGAGTGGGGTGAATGGACGTCAACATATTATTATTGATTTAAACACAAATGTTTATCTCAGTTAAACAACTTAGGAAGTGCTGTAACTACAGATTTTGAAAAATGAGATATGGCTCTTTATCAAATTACTTTTATATTTCTTGTCAACAAATTATTTTTTCTTTTAGCAAATATTTATTTTTATTTATTTTTTCATTGAAACATTTATTTATTTATTTCTGTGCCAAGGTAAGTTTGACAATATTGAAAACCTAATCATTTATGTTGATAAATATATAATTGATATGAAAAATTAATATGAACTCCTGAGTTAGCGAAGTACCTATTTACTGTTCAGTCTATAAGAGAAAAAGTAGAGTGTATTTGAGAAACCCAACATATTTGGTATAACTGTAGCTGCCCATCACTGTCTCTCTTCCTTTGCTATCTTCTCTTCCATTCTCTTGTCATCATTTAACCACATAACTTTTAATGAACAAAGACAACCTTGAGGACAAATGTGTCTTTGCCAGAGACAAGCAACCTCTCTACTGTTGGCACCACATAAAATGCATCCAGTACACTCTGTAAATAGATAAGACAAAAGGAGTTATTTGAATACAATTTAATTTATCCATGTATCTCTGCTGAAGAAAAGCATAATCACTTATTTTAAGCCACAGCAACTCACTTTACAAGTAGCTTCTGTTTCACTATGAATTGGTCTGTAAATATACTCTCCTGCTTCCATTCCAATGACCTGCTCATAAAATATCTTTAGATATTGTTTTAATAACACAACTATCAGTTTTATATTAAGTTAATTATCTAAATAAAGAAATCTCTGAAGTTCTAACGGAGACACTATCTTAGTTACTGTATATACTTGAATATAAACCGAGGAATATGTGAGCGATGGTTGACTTATATGTGGGGGTCAATATTTTGATGATTATCACCAACTTTAAATTCTATGTAAATAATGTTTGAATTTAGCCCATTTCTCAGTTCAGACACAAAATAATGGCGACAATTTATATTTATATCAACTTATATTCAAGTATAAGCTTATACACGGTATATTTCCATTAGTGTTTTCATTACTGATAGTATTTATTGGTCACAATTCTTGTCAGAATGATGTGGAATTTGAACTCAGAATGTAGAGTTGGATTAGACACTGCAAGGTATTATGCTGAACCCTTTAACAATGACAATTCATTACCTATAAAATTTGACGCAATATCTTTCAAAAAAATCTAAAGCAATATCTTTAAAATAATTTCACTGTAGATGTTGAATAAATGGTTTATGATAGCTAAGCTCCTACCTGGGTATTTTATTCTAATTTTGTTATCAGCTACGAGTAGAAGAATTTTTAAAAGAATTTCTGATATAAGAGAAAACAAACATAATTCTGAGAGATTTCATATCAATATGACTCTCCATTTCAATATCTTCCATTTATTCCACAATACATGATAATTATCTCACACATTAATATATATTTTTTTTGTTAACTAGGTGGGTGGAACTGAATATTATGAAAGCCCATATTTAAGGGCTTTGTACTGAAATAATGTTTCCTATGATAATAACTGAATGATTCAACATTCAGATGTCTCATGCAGCCAGTGATACAAAAGTAGTAAAACTAAAACGAGAAGATGTCTTGAAAAAGGAATAATTTCAATATAAACTGTGATGGCAAATGATTTAGAAATAAAAAATATATATATTACAGAACATTTTTGTTGGATGCTCTAACAATACCGTAATCTAGCCACACATTATGTAATGTTGGTTTATGAGTGAAAGATTGCCTTCAGTTATTACAAGAGAGGGGGAGGGGATAAAAGTGAGGCTGTGGAAGAGTTACATGGTTCCATATCTATGAGGGTAGGCTGGAAAATTCATAGGCTGACTATGAAGGAATGATGCTAGAGCTGTGAAATCTTGCATGCATTAATTTCAACTCTTCTTATTAATAACTGCATTGAACAACACTACTGTTACCACTTTTACCACCACAACTACTATCACTACTCCAACAACATTAACACCACCACTTCCAACACCACCACTATCACCACAACAACCACCTACACCACCATTACCACCGCCACTTCCAACACCACCACTATTACCACCACAACAACCACCTACACCACCACTACACCACCACTACCACCACCACCACCACTACCACCCATACAACTTTCCTCTCCCTCCATATAGTAATTATAATTTAAGTTTAGTTTGATTATTCCGGATTAAAGATCTTAAAACATCCTTGCCAGTTATTAAATCTCAGTACATCAGACATTAAACCAATATTCCTATGTGATTGGTGATTGATCTGTATTAGTTTACACGGTACATTGTTGATTAACTTGATCTTGTAACTTTTTATTGTTTCATCAAAACACCAGCTTTTCTCAACTTTTCAACTTCTCAAATTTTCAAAGAAATTTTTCCCTGAAGTAATTCACTTATTATGATTCTTAAAAATATCTATTGATCTTAGCCATTTAAACCAATATAAACTCGATCACCTAATCTTTGCATTCTTTTTCCTTATTTCTACCTATATTTTTATAATAATAATTGTTTCTACTTTAGGCACAAGGCCAGCAATTACCCAGTGCATTACTGGTACTTTATTTTATCGACCCCGTAAGGATGAAAGGCAAAGTCAACCTCGGCGGGATTTGAACTCAGATCGTAAAGGGACGTAACTATGCTAGAAAGCATGGCGTCCGACACTCTACCGATACTGCCAATCCACCTATTTTTATAATAATAATAATGAAATTATTGTGTACAGTGCTCAGGTGCACTACAACTCGTCAAAGGTGCATATATAGTACATAGAATAGTATACAAATGTCAGGGAAGTGAATAGTGTATGAGTCATGATATACATGTGTGCGTGTGTATGGAGGGGGAACATTAGGTGTAGTGTTGGCGAATCTCAGGAAACATGGAGGTTTTAAAGGATCATTAGAAATACATATTTATTTGAGTGGTGGAGGGGATCACTTGCAACTTTCCTTGTATATTCTGTATATTTAGAACTATATTATCCAATGTGTACATTCCTTTCTTTAACAAGATTAGAGGGCAATTTTGAGGGAGATTCAGCTACCATTTCTCCATTTTACCCTATCCTCTGTGTTCCCCACCCCACACCTATATTAACTCCTTGGTTTTTGTTTCCTCCTCCATCACCTTTAGCCATATCTGTGTGTGTGTGTGTGTATCTATGTGTGTGTGTGTGTCTGTATCTGTGTGTTATATATGTGTGCATATTTATGTATATGTATGTATATATGTATGTGTTTATCTATGTATATATGTGTGTGTGTCTGTGTGTATATATATATATGTGTGTGTATGTGTGCATAAGCATACGTTTGTACAGATATATTATATAAATATTAGCAAAGATCTTAAAAGAATTTTTTATTTTTGTTAGAAAAAAGGTCTTTTTAAAAATGTTATGGAAGCTAAACATAACTGTAATGGCAACAGACTGGTTGATTTCTATTGAAATACATGAGACTACTTCAAAATTGAAGTTGAATTTTTCATTCAAAAGTTAATGCTTCCACAAATATGGATAAATCTTTTTACACAGACCTGTGAAAATTGTGTTTTTGATTTCCTAATCAAACTAAATTGAATAATTTTCATGGAGAAATAATGAATAAAAGAAATGTTTTATCAAACTCCCTGAAAAAAAACATGAGAAAAAAATATATATCAGATATTAATTCTTACTGCAATCCATTTGTATTAAAAATTCAATAATTTTTCCATTGGTTTGATATCAACATACCAGAGGCATGATCTGATTTCAACAGAACCAATCAATAGATATCTCTTCGTATATCTATTCCCCAATTCTTCGTGAATTTCAATGAATTTATTTAGATGTTTTCAAAAGACTGCAAAGATAAAGAAATTTTATTTGATAAAGGCACACTGGATTTTTTATATAATAAAATCTAAAAAAAAATCGATCATCTAAATTTTCATTGATTTTTTTATTATTCTTATTCTATTTTTAATCTAAGGAATTGATGCAGTAAATAAGTATTCAATTTTCTTTATTAATTTCAAAGATGCTTGACTGATTAACTTTTTCAGTACAAACACACATAGACACTACTAATACACACACACACACACACACACATACTTAATACAGACACATACACATAGATACATGCACATATGAAATTATAGCAATATCAAGTTATAAAATATAAGAACACGAGGTGTATATTACTCACACACACACACATATATATATGTGTGTAGTTATCGCTGCAAAGCTATACCAGTGACTCAAGGGCAGGAGTTTTGCGCCTCAGGGATTTTATTCAAATCTCTGTATACATTTCTCCCCACCCCCCTCTCTCTTTATATATATATATATATATATATATATATAATATATGGTGGGGGGGGGGAATATATATATGCTCATAATACCTTTAAGGATATTGATTTTAATTGTCCTTATCTTTGTATCGTTATTTATAATCTCATCAGTGAAATTAAAAAAACAACTCAAAACTAAACATCGAAAGATTTAAATCTATTTTTCTCACCTTCGTTTTATTTGTCGTATTTTTACTTACAATATAAAAATATTTGTATTTGAAAAGATAATTATTTAAGAAGTGATTGTTTCTTGCTAATAAAAAGGGAGAAATGGGCCTCAGTCAGTTTTAATGAGGAGTGTTTCAGTTTTTCAGGAAAAAAAGTAGTTTACTCATAGAATTGATATGTACATGGTTGAATATTCCTGAGACATATCTATCCTTAATGTGATATAATTTGTATCACATATTAAAGTTATATAACCTATTAAAGTTTAAAATATCATGAAGAATATCATAAAGAACTATCAAAGTTTACTGAGAAACTCTGCAGGAACCCTCCATCATAGAGAGCTATCAAAGTTTACTGAGAAACTCTGCAGGAACCCTCCATCATAGAGAACTATCAAAGTTTACTGAGAAACTCTGCAGGAACCCTCCATCATAGAGAGCTATCAAAGTTTACTGAGAAACTCTGCAGGAACCCTCCATCATAGAGAACTATCAAACTTTACTGAGAAACTCTGCAGGAACCCTCCATCATAGAGAACTATCAAACTTTACTGAGAAACTCTGCAGGAACCCTCCATCATAGAGAACTATCAAACTTTACTGAGAAACTCTGCAGGAACCCTCCATCATAGAGAACTATCAAACTTTACTGAGAAACTCTGCAGGAACCCTCCATCATAGAGAGCTATCAAACTTTACTGAGAAACTCTGCAGGAACCCTCCATCATAGAGAACTATCAAACTTTACTGAGAAACTCTGCAGGAACCCTCCATCATAGAGAGCTATCAAACTTTACCGAGAAACTCTGCAGGAACCCCCTATTCTTCTGTTTTTCAAGTACCCCAGAAATACTTTAGTGAACTCTTTGAGTTAGTCTGAAGCCAGGTCAAAGAACATTGGTTTAATCTACTAACATGAACAATCTATAGAACAGGAACAACCCAGAATTTTCTAAAGTATGTTAAAATTGTTTTTTATATGAAGAACAAGATAAAAAAAATCAATGATAAATCAATACATATGTATGCCACACAAGTGTGATGAGTAGAGTAAAGTGTTTGATTTTATCCTAATCAGCTGCATCTATTAATAGATCATTAGTTCTGTTAACTTCATGGTAATACTTCTGAAAGGAAGGAATTGGTAAAGTCTTTGGAACATTTTATATAATACCTTGTGGTATTTATTCCTGCTCTCTGCATTTAGAGTTCAAATCTCACCACAGTCAACTTTGCTTTTCATCTTTATAGGATCCCTAAAATACCAGTCATGTACTGGGCTCAATTCCTCTCTCTCTCTATCTATCTCTCTATCTCTCACTCTATCTCTCTCTCTCTCTCAGCTAAATTATGGTGTATGAATCGTGATGGGGGGGGGGTCCACACAGCATCCCTTTCTCCAAAAATGATTCTTGATTTAGGCACAAAGCCAACAAATTTTTTTTGTGGTGGGGAGGGGGAAAGTCGATTAAATCAGCCCCAGTGCATTACTGGTACTTCATGACACTACCAATTTATTAGCATGGTACCTCTTTACAGCTAAATAGACTTGGCCACTGATAATAATTGCTTCAGTTATGGATACAGTAAGTTATAAACTATTGTCATTGCAGTCAATAGACTAACAGACTGATATCTTGTTGACAAGCCTAATTAGGACTTGCAGGGGTGGGGGAGGAGAGTAAAAGATTTAAGTTCTAAATCTAGTTGTTGTTTTTTTTTACTTCAATAAGCCAAAAATAAAAAAAATAAAAACTGAATAAATATAATCTTGAAATCAACTTAGAGAAAATCAAATAATTCAATATATCTCACCAAATTTTGGTAGACCTATAAATTCATTATAGAACCATTGAAATCAATGAATTTTTCTTTAGCTGCCAATTTCAACTGATGTTATAAAATATAGTAGACTCTTTGACTTCTACAGCTGCAGGCAATGTGTAAAAATTAATGAGTATACTTCAGAAAATGGCCTCCAACCATTACATTACATTTTATCTTACTACAGAATGAATTCCATCATTATGTTTTTCTAAATATTTGTTGTTTTTCTTCTTTCTTTTCTTTGTTCTTTGTTCTTTCTTTGATTCCTTTATTCTTTAAATGGTTTGATTGATTTTTTTTGTTGTTGTTTTGGATTTTCTGTTTCTAAAATATTCTAATTCATTCGTCGATTAATTTGGCACCAATATTAAGGGTAAAAATATTTCTTTGCGAAAGATCTTAATAAGTAATTTTTATACAAAGATTTACTCCAGGTTTCCACATTTGTGTCTGTCTAGAATAAATATTCGGTTCTATGTGTGTTTGTATCTTTTGCGGATATCACAAAATTTACTAATTTTTAAAAGAAATAACTCTTCCTCATCATCATCATCCTTTTATGTCTGTTTTCCAAGCTGGCATGTGTTGGATGGGTTGTCACAGTCTGAGACTAAACAGGTCAGATGACTGTGTTTTTCTCATACACACATTCCAATAACAATCTCTATGGTTGGTATCCACACAGTTTCTACCTCTCAAATTTAACTCATGTAGTTTTGGTTGACTCAAGGCTAAGATGGAATAGACTTGTTCAAGGTGTAATACAATGGGATTGAACACAAAACCATACAGTTACATAACAAACCTGTTAACCACACAGCCATACCTAAACCCACACAGTTACATAACAAACCTGTTAACCACACAGCCGTACCTAAACCCAAACAGTTATGTAATCCCACACTTCCTCAATACAAAATTGAAGATCAATGTTAATAGTTATTTGTGTTTGACTTACAGCTATTGAAAATAATTTGAATTTTATTTCTATCAATAACAACTACTTTTCTATGAATTAATGAAAAAGAAATTTTTATTACTAAATAACATGGCCAATTAACTGTCATTTAAATTCTTTTACAAAGTGATTTATTAGCCTCTTTCTTAGAGAGCAACTTCTTGATTCCCTTGTGGTAGAGAACAAATTAGTAAAATGTCTAATTTATTTTTATCTCTCCTACTTTCTTCAAAAACACCGTTAAATGTTGACGTAGTCTACATCCATGGCTGTTGTTCTCTACATTTAAAGTTTGATTTTACATCTTCAAAAGGTTGTAAATTTAGTGACGATTTTTTTTTAAAGAAGTATTTGTTAAATAATTAATATGAAGCAAATGTTGAAATATTTATAGTCATTAGTTCAATGGTTGCAGAAAAGATGTGGAGGTGTGTGGCTTAGTGGTAAGGTTGTTGGACTATCATAATGTTGTTGGTTCAATTCCTGGACTGGGTTGGGTTGTGTTCTTCATTTCACATTGCTTCAGTATACTCAGCATTAGATACAAAACAATAGGCTTCTGATGGCTGAACATTTGGGATCACAACTTTAAACAATTTGGGTTGGCCTGATGCTAAATACAACAACTTTTCTTGCAAAGATTTTAACAAAGTTTTTAATCTTTTTGAGTGATTCACCTCTAATGTTTCAATATATTCACTGACTATTCTCATTTAAGAAATATATTCTGAGAATGACTTAGAAAGCTACAAATATTTCTCAGTGAATAACACCATTTGTAAAAATATCTTTGGTATAGTGACAGCAGCAGTAGTAATAGTCTAAATATCTAATTTAATACTCAAGCAACATACCTATTAGATATATATAAATCATAACAATCAAATTCCATAAATTTATCAATGTCAGTCCCCAAGATTTATGTTACTAATTCAACCAAATTTGTCTCAATTTGAAGAAACACTTATTGAATATTACATCTACTTCATCTTGTCTGAAAATCATAGCCCGTGAAATATGAAATATTCTTTTGGATTCGCTTAAATGGATATTTTAGCTATTGCAATTATTGTGAAACGATATGATGTATCAAGCTTCATTTTAAATGCTTTACTCTTTAATTATTTATGATCAACTTCAGAGTGAATTGTGTACAGTTTTATATAATCTAATATTCCATTTTCTCTCTTAACCTTCACAAACACTTGTGTTATTTTCTTTATTGATCGTATTTTACACTTCCATCAGAAAATTGTAGCAGTTCTGGTTTTAATTTCATTAAATGTTTTCGTGAATAAGTAGAAAACTTGAAATCTCCTTATGTAATAAAATATACTTCTTAGGTGTGTTATTTCACTTATAGGAAATAGAATTTATATATGTATGTTTATATATATACAAAAGTTATATATGTATGTGTATATATATAAAAGTTATATATGTATTTGTATATATACAAAAGTTACATACGTATTTGTATATACAAAATTTACATACGTATTTGTATATATACAAAAGTTACATATTTATATGTATAGATATACACACGTATATACAAAATTATTTACACACACACACATATATATATAATAAAAATTCAAGTCATTAGGAATATACTTCACTGCTTTACAATCGTTTCTAGGTGATAATAATACATTGTATGCATATTTTGTTATCGATCTATGTAAGGTTAGTTACAAAATTTCAAATAAGGAATATATTTACCTACATGTATATCGTCACATATGGATTACATTAAGTTCTTCATGCAGACTAGACCCCACAACTAACCGTGGATATTTCTGTGTATATATATATGTATATATATAATATATATATATATATATATATATATATATATATATATATATATGGTCCCAGTGTAAATCAGGAGGTGACCACTGTTAAAAAGGTACTCAATACATTAGTAGAATACAATTAAATGAATACATATATATATATATTATATACGAGATAACAAAGTTTCACTTTAGAATGATTTTATTGCACATCGAATGTAACATGTTTCACAGATTGAGATAAAAAAATAATATATATATATAAATTAAAGTATAGAAATTGTTGTGAGCATGAAGCCAACAGTATTTCATTATATATATATATATATATATATATATATATATGGGTGACAGGAGGAAGAGAGTGCAAATAATAAGACAGTGTCTGTCTCCATGTATCTTATTGATAGTCTCATAATAATATATTCCCGCTTGTTTCTCAAGTTTGTCTTTTTTTTCACAAGTCAGAGATTTTATATTAAATTAAAAATATAAAAAATATTCTCAAATAATTTTGTCTCAAGTGAACTTTAATGATGTTCGTGATTTGTTAACTTTGGTGTGATATTAACTCTATCATGTTCCGGCTGCTTGTATATTTAAAACGTACCCTATTGATTGACCTAATGGTTAAGATACTTGACATATGATTGTAATGTTGTTGGTTCAATTCCTGAACAGGCTGTTGTGTTGTGTTCTTGAGCAAAACACTTTATTTCACGTTGGTTCAGTAGACTCAGCTGAGATGCGTGAGTATCAGCAGTACCACAAGGAAACAAGTATTTGATGGGTTTATATAATCTTTAGCTCTTAGTAGTATTCTGAAATGGAAGTACTAATTTGCATAAAATTAGCATACATGTTGTTAGTTAATATATGTTAGGTATAAATTAAATATTTAATTCTTTTCTTACATTTGTACCATATTTTGTTGTCTGAACTTTCCATCTAATCATGTGATACCTCCCACTTCAACTAGTCCCAAACTCTTACTGTAACTCCCCTACTGTAACTCCCTCTCAAATTTATTCTCTTACTCTCACTCACTTTTATTTCCCTTCTGTTACCACTACTCCCTTTGTTGTTTGATAGTCTCTCACTTCCTCAGTATCCTTGTTTGCGTGACAACAAATAAAAAACATTGTAAATTATATGATGTGGCATTTCATTTGTATTCAGATAGCTTTAATTATTTTTGTTCTGTGGAGATACATTGTCAGCCATTTGTTTAAATTTATGCACAAAGCTAATGTAGCGCATCAATTTACCTGTCCATATGACAGTTGCTAACATCATAAAAGCATAAAATGCAATGACAAAATATGCATAAATCTTAGCAGATAAGAGGCAAATATAAATATATTTCCTGAGTTAACTCATTAATTATCTTTCAGAAAGAACCGAATGTAAGTTTCTTTAGATATATCTTCAAATATATATGACACAGATAAATGAATATCGATGTTTTCACTTATGTAAGACTGTAACGAGATAGTTCTGGTTGTAAAACCAAGAAAAATGGGATTTTATCTAGTAACCAGATTGTAACCTACAATTCTGGATTTTAAATCCTACCTGATTTGAATTGCATATTTCTGACAACAAGGAAAAAAATACAAAATTCACAACAAGACATGAGGTGCAGTCTTGAATATGCAGTGATGCACTAACTACAGGTAATGATTGTAAGAATGTTTGGTTATTCCAGTGCCTTAGCCTCATTATTGCCCACAACAATGCTATGAGTGTGTTGGTTTGCCTCAAAAGACATGTGTATGGTGTGTGATGCTGCATGGTAATGAAACATTGGGAAAAAGGAAAGAAGTCAGTTATGAGATTGGACCAAGGAAACTATGTTTAGTTTGGTCTTTCCATAACTAATTCTATCTGCTGGTTGCAACTCCTGGTAGAAGAGCTACTGCTTTTCCAGTGACAAGAAGTAGGAACCAGAACAGATACGGCAGCTTTTCCAGTGACAGGAGGTAGGAAACAGTATTGATACAGTAAAGTATCCATCTAATACTTTACCAATTCTGCCAATCCATCATCCATAAACTAGAATTTCATTTATCAACCCCAAAATGAAATGAAGTGTTTTGCTCAAGAACACAACACACAACCCAGTCCAGGAATCAAACCCACGACTTTATGATCATAAGTCCAACACCCTTACCACTAAGCCATGCATGCACCACCACAGAATAAAGTTAAGAAAGCTGCTATTTTTGTCCCTCTCTAGATGTTCATGTGCAGTGTATGGTGCATGATGTTGCACAGTAATGAAATATTGGCATTTACTGCAGAAGATAGAGAAAAATGACTTGGGCATGATTCTGTGAATGTTTAATGTCAAGTTATATAGAAAACCTGTGTAGAAAGAGAGCAACTAGATATTAAGTGCAGCGTGCAGTGTGCAGCAATTGATGAGTGCAGAAGGGATAACTGCGCTGACAGAAGAAATGACTTTAATGTTAATGGATAAAAATGACAGGTAAAAAAGTACTGACAAAAGAAAATAATTGTGTTAGCTGATGATAGAGGAAGGTAGGTGGTGGTGATGTTTATGATGATGATGAACATCATGGTGATGATAATGATGAGGAGGAGGAGGATGCTGATAATTATGATATATTTTTAGTTAGTAAATCTCTAGCCAACACAAGAGCAAGAATGAAGTGTTCATTCTACTGACATGGCTTAAAAAATGAGGCTTGTTTGCATAATTGCAAACGAATCGAATGTTATTATTAATATTTGAAAAACTCAGATTACATTTTTTAAAAATTATTTTTCTCCCTATTTTTAGTTAATGAATCTCTATTTTTCTCCCTATTTAATCTTTGAATGTTTCAATTAACTTTAATAGATTTTGTAAAAAGAAACAAAATGGAGTCTTTAAATGTAAACTGGAAAACAATATAAACTTGTTCTTCTGTGTCTCATTATTTCTTCTGTTGTAGTTCCTAGCTGAAAAATTGGTAGATAGATAGCAACAACCAGGACTGTATATATATATATTATATATTATATGTTATATATATATATATTGAGAGAAAGAGAGAGAGAGATAGAGAGAGAGAGAGAAAGAGCGAGGGAGAGAGAGAGAGAGAAAGAGCGAGGGAGAGAGAGAGATGTGTGTGGATGTTTAAACAGTGAATTGTGAATCTCATCAGTTGTCTATTGTTTCAAGCAAACAATAGTTTGTTCCACTTTGAAGCGCAACAATTCACTGACAGATTCTTTTATTCCATCAAGTGGGAACTTCAAAGGTTTATTATGGAGAGATAGATAGAGAGAGAGAGAGAGAGAGAGAAAGAGAGAGAGAGAGAGATCCTACCTTTTTCACTGGTTGTCATCTTAAATAATAAATAATGACTGATGTCATTGACAACGGCAAAATTGATGACAATGATGAAAGAAAGGAAGGAAGAAAGATATAAAGAAAATAAAGCCCCCACCACCACCACCAAAAAAAAAAAGGAAGAAAACAGACGATATATAAATTTCCTAAGGGTGACAGAGGTGGGGGAGGAGGAGGTGTGGAACTAAAATCCCCTTATTTTTGGTTTTATTTTGTGTGTAAAAAAATACAAATAAATATAGAAATTATTTTGTGATGGAAATGTTGCGCGTTCTCTCCAATAATGTCCGAACACCCTCCCCCTCCTCATCATCACCCTCCTCCTCATCATCATCGCCCTCCTCCTCCTCCTCATCATCATCATTATCCTCATCATTCTCGTTATCATCATTATTAACCTCTTTATTGTTGTAATCATCCCTTTCATCATCATCATCATTATCATCACCATTATTTTCATCATCATCATCATCAATATCATCATCATCAGTGACATCATCATCATCAATATCATAATCATCAACATCAACATCATCATCACTCCCCACCACATACCCCCTCCCACTCATCTTTATCCTCAACACCATCATCATCATCATCAATATCATCATCATCATCATCAATATCATCATCATCATTACCATCAACATCAGCGTCATCATCATCATCATCACTCCCCTCCACATACCCCCTCCAACCATCACCATTATCATTATTTTCCAGCCCCTTTTTCTATAATTTATAGCCCTGTTTATAACACCCCTAATTTATCAGTTATATCTCTGTCCTTTGATAATCCTTTTTAGGGTCTTTCATAACATATCCGTGACACAAAGGACCCTAAAATTGATAATCAAAGAGCAGAGATAACTGATAAAAACGAGCGATATTATGTATCCATGTATGGACCCATTACTTCTGATAGAGTGAAAGAATGTGGTGCCCTAGTGCTCCAGCATGGCCAGAGTCTAATGACGGAAATATAGCAAAAGAACAAAAGACTGTGGTACCCCATTGCCCCAGCATGGCCACAGTCTAATGACTGAAACCAGTAAAAGAACAAAAGACAGAAAGAGTACCTAGACTGTTCAACAACTTCAGTTCGTCTGGCAAATGTTTGTGTTTGTTGTCTACATTCATTTATCAATTAAAACCATTTCTGATGCAAAGACTGAATAATTTTTACAGTTCTTTATTTTTGCAGATGGTTCTAGATTTCCTGCAGGCATAGTCTTGTATTAAGACTTTTAGGACCTGAATTACTGGTGACAATTAATGTTGTTAATGTTGTTGTTGTCATTGATATTGTTATTGTTGTTGCTGTCATTGTTGTTATTGTTGTTGCTGTCATTGTTGTTATTGTTGTCATAGTCGCTCTTATTGTTGTCATTGTTATTGTTGTCATAGTCGCTGTTGTTGTTTGAGCCCTTGGTCAGTCATGACAGATGAGCTGAACTATGATCAAAGATGTTCCAGCAGTGAAATTTCATTTTTATTATTTAAGGGCGGTGGATTGGCAGTATCGGTAGAGGGTCGGACGCCATGCTTTCTAGCATAGTTACGTCCCTTTACAGTCTGAGTTCACATCCCGCCGAGGTTAACTTTGCCTTTCATCCTTACGGGGTCAATAAAATAAAGTACCAGTAATGCACTGGGTAATTCTACCTTTAAATTAATTGTTTTTACTTTTGGCACAATTAATTTAAAGGTAGATTTAGTTTGAGGAAAATTTAGCTGCTATTGCTAAATAAGCAGTGTTAGAAATGATTGTAGCATTAATTCTAATGTCCAGCCTTGCCCCATATTGTGTCACACTGATTCACTGCTGGAATTACACACAGTTAAAGTGCTGGATATTTATCCTGGGTCTCTGCATTCTAAGTTCAAATCCTTGCTAAGATCTACTTTGCCTTTCATCATTTTGAGATCGATAAAGGAAAGTACCAACCTAGTACTGATGCAGCCCTTTCTCCTACTGGCTGCCACATACTTCATGTTCTGCTGCATCAAAGATATCTATCTATATATCTATATATATATATCTATATATATATATCTATATATATATATATATATATATATATCTATATCTATATCTATATATATATATATATATATATATATATATATATATGAGAACGTACCAAAGTTTTGGTACCCTTGAAATATATATAATAGAATAAATATGGTTTTATAAATATAGTTTCCATTTATTTAATATCATTGTATATATATATATATATATATATATATATATATATATCGTCATCATCATCATCATCACCATTTTACATTAATTCTTCCATGCTAGCATGGGTTAGATGGGTTGTCCTGTTGTGGGCAATGTTAGGTCAGCTAACCTTGTCTTGCTCATACGGGAACTGATATATACACACATGCGTCATGACAGATATAAATAGATATTGATACATAGGTTGTAAAGTTGGATTTTCATAATTTCAAAGTCAATAAAGGAAAGAACCAGCCTAGTACTGATGCAGCCTTCTCTCCTTCCAGCTGTCAGTCTTCATGTTCTGCTGCATCAAAGGAGAGAGATATATATACATAGATATATCATCATTATATATATATATAGATATAGATGTACCATGACATATATAAATAAATATTGACACTTGAGTTGTAAAGTTGGTTTTACAAGAAGAGAGAATCAGTGAAACTATTTTTCAATGTCTTGTTTCCATATTTCACAGTTCCGACTTCAAATTCTCCCAGAATTGATTTTGGATTGGATTAGAGTTCCCTTTCAACTTCCACAGAGTCTCTATATAATGTATATGGAATCAATGACTTTGGTTTATTCTTATTATTGATATTGTTATTATTGATATGTTTTTATTATTTATATATATATAGATACTTTCCGTTACCTGGGTGACAAAATCAGTAGTGGTGGAGGGTGCTCTGAAAGTACAGTAGCCTGAGTCAGAACGGGATGGAAAAGGTTCAGAGAGCTTATACCGCTGTTGGCCACAAAAGGTTTCTCTCTAAAAATGAAAGGCAGATTGTATGATGCCTGTATATGCACAGCAATGCTACATGGCAGTGAGACATGGGCATTACGTGCAGAGGACCTGCGTAGACTGGAAAGGAATGAAGCAGAAGCATGCATGCTCCGTTGGATGTGTAATAGTAATATACGTGAACGGCAAAGCATAAATGAACTAAGTGAGAAATTAGGAATAAGAGGGATCAGATGCTGTTTACTTGAGAGAAGACTACGTTGGTATGGTCACGTGATGCGCATGAAAGACGACAGCTGCATAAAAAAGTGCAGGGCAATCAAAATTGATGGTAGTTACGGAGTAGGTAGACCCAGAAAAACCTGGGATGATCTGATAAATTCCGACCTTACATACTTACATCTCTCTAAGACAATGTCTCTGGACCGAGATCTTTGGCACTACGCAGTAATACAGAAGACCCGCCTTGCCTATGTACACAGCGAAACCTACAGTCAGTAGGCACCTCTTGACCAAATATACACCCCAATCCACTACCCCTACCCTATCCTCCCACTCCCACCAACAGCACGAGAAAATGAGATCGAGATCGTGTAGGTGTCACGACAAAAAACACACACAGTCCACGCTGTAATGTGGCCGTGTAGGTAACACGGTAAAAAGTTCCTAGTTCCACACTGTAAATGTGGTTGGTGTTAGGAAGGGCATCCAGCCGTAGAAAACCTGCCAGATAGTCCTATATTGAGCGAGACACGGTCACCCAACTAGCCTTGCCTCAAGTGGGACAACTCCCATCTAACCCATGCTAGCGTGGAAGATAGACTTTAAACGAAGATGATGATGAGATGATGATATATATATATGAAGGTGATGCATTGGCAGTAATCAGCAGAGCATTTATGTTCTGAGTTCAAATCCTCTGAATTCTAACAACACTGTTCAGTATTTACATATTTTCTAAGTCACTGAGATATTTTTTACCTCCGCAGAAATATATTTCTATGTTCTATTCTTTAAAAATAATCCAGTGATAAATGTTTGTTTGAAAGAATGTTTTCGACTTGAAGGCAACAAGTTGGGATATTTGGTCAACGTGTTTTAGAGGTTATTGACAGCTACAAATTTGCTGTGTCAATGTTTCCTTAATATAAAAACATGCAAACGAACACAAAAGATGATGATATGTACTATCACTATGGAAACAGTTTGTGTGTAAACACCAAAGTTCCAACTGTTTAATTTATACTATCTTATCAATATTACACCAGACCAGTAATTGGTAGAGTGTCGGACAACATGCTTTATGGCATAGGGTTGCATCCCTTTACGATCTGAGTTCAAATCCTGCTGAGCTTAGCTTTGCCTTTCATCCTTACAGGGTCAATAAAATAACACACCAGTAATACACTGGTGTCAGCTTTATTTGCTGGCCTTGTACCAAAAGTAAAAACACGATTAATTTACTTCTTTTACTGAATAAGATAATAAATAACTTTGATAAAATGAAATCCCAGACAAAAGCAGCTGCTGTCATTATTTCATAAATTACTACTAAAGTTTCATTTGGTTTCAGTTTTATTTATGAAATATAAAATAATTAAATAGTGAATAAATTGTTGTTATTATTGATTTTATAGGGGAAATAAACATGGGATTTTAAATTATAAAGGAGAAATTTGAGATAAATTTGAAAATTTCTTTAATTTAGCATTTACAGTAGCATTGTCTTTTTTTTAACATCCTCATTGTTGTTGTCATTGTCATTGTTGTTGTCATCAATGTGGTCATTGTCGTCATCATCACCATCACCACCTGCTAAAAATAGCAGCCCAAATCTCTCATATCTCACCTTGCTGTCTGAAATATGGGTAGGACACATTATATATATGTAACCCTTGATAAAAGTATGGTTGAATAGAAAGTTTGTTGTTGTTGTTGTTGGTGTTGGTCATGGCTAATAAATCTCCTGAGTCAGTGATGACCTGGAACTCAAGAACAGCAATTCACTGCCAACAATCCTAGAGATTCTTTATGCCATTGTCCAATGTTCTAATATCTTTGTATGATCTGTGTGACAATCTATTAATACATTATGTAAATGATAGAATTCATAAAACACCTTATTCTGTTATGATAATTATCTTGTGTTAGGGATTACAAAGGACCTTTTCATTTCTTCTCTCCTTTCAAACAATTTCTATCTCACCATTCTTTCAACTTCATTACTATTCCAGCAGCGAAATGTTACCTTTTTTTCACTCTTTCATTTTTATTTTCTTCTAGTCCCTTTGATAACATTATATCAGATCTTTCTTTATCCATTCCTGTTGGCGCTACATTATATATATATATATATATATATGTGTGTGTGTGTATATATATATGCGTGTATATATATATATATATATATATATATATATATATGAAAAAGTATGACCCCGGCGGCAGAGCTCAAGCCATTTCGACGGCTATTTCTGGAATAGCCGTCGAAACAGCTTGAGCTCTGCCGTCGGGGTCATACTTTTTCCTATTTCCCACTCTACTACCCTAAGTATTGAGTACTCTGCCTTGTGCCAAAAGTAGAAACAATTATTTTTACGTAAGAGAGGATTTAGTGGCAGTTGGGTATGTTTTACGGTTTTCGGTAACGATCTGTAAAATAAACTGTTTCTCAGTTTCATCTTTTGTGAGAATGTTATTGTAATCCTGAATGAGTTTGACTCCTCTTTCTGCAACATCATTCACAACAACTGTCTTCTCAAGTTTTCCAAGTCCACTTTTGTAACCAGGATCATCTTTCCATGCTGAAGGGTCTTGTCGAGGAAATCGGTACTGGTAGAAAATCGTGTGAAGAAAGTTTTTGTACCAGGAGTTACAAAAGATGAAAACTTGATGTTTGTAAAGGAAGAAAAGTCATTTTGGTGCAGAATCTACCTCTTCAGTTCATTTTTTTGCTTCCAGCATAACTTGAGCAATATTTGCCTTAACCTTGCTCTCATTGTCCTCCTTGCTCTCCTTGCTCTTCTTGCTCTCCTTTTCTCATTGTCCTCCTTGCTCTACTTGCTCTCTTTTTCTTATTGCTCTCCTTGCTCTCCTTTTCTCATTGCTCTCCTTTTACCTTTGCTCTCCTTTTCTCATTGCTCTCCTTGCTTTCCTTTTCCCATTGCTCTCCTTGTTCCACTTAGAACTAGAGTTTCTTCACTCAATAAACATCACCTCTACACACCAAATGTCCGTAGCATCCACACATTTTTCCCTTGCACACTACATCTCATTTCTTTTATGTCTAGTTTTTTTTCCATCGGCTCATCTGTGCCTTGCCTTTCATGTTCTCTAGTATTATACATGATCTGAGTTCAAATCCCGCTGAGGTTAACTTTGCCTTTCATCCTTACGGGGTCGATAAAATAAAGTACCAGTAATGTACTGGGTAATTGCTGGCCTTGTGCCTAAAATAGAAACAATTATACATCCAGTGTCCAGTAGAGTATGGTCACCTCTTTTCTTTCTGAGTTACAAATCCATCCAGTGATTCTTTCCTGAGACATTCTAACCACATAGCCATAACATTGGGGCTGCAATCTCTCAATCTGGAGAAGTAGCAGCTCTACCTCTAGAAATAATAGTTTTTGTCAATACTTATGATGTTATTGTAGAAACTGTTGTTTTTCTTCTTCTTGTCATTTTGACGATGATGATGATGATGATAATGATGACTGCTAATGTCACTGTTACAGTTGCTGCAGTTGCTGCAGTTGCTGCAGTTGCTGCTTCTGCTGGTTTTATTGCTCTTAATGGAATTATTTCTGTTTCAAACACAGCTTTAGGTGTTGTTGTTGATGTTGCTGTTGTTGATGTTGTTGATGTTGTTGCTGTTGTTGCTGATGTTGTTGTTGTTGTGGATGCTGGTGTTGTTGCTGATGTTGTTGTTGCTGATGTTGATGTTGTTGTTTTGCTGTTGTTCTTTTATTATTAAATTGCAAATCATTGTTATTAATATAAAACTTGTCCATATATGCTCACTCAAACTTAATGGTATCGATGTTACCCCAAGCCCTTTTTTCACTAATATAATGGCTATTGCCTCCAACCACCATCAACGTCTCTCTCTCTCTCTCTCTCTCTCTCTCTATATATATATATATATATATATATATATATATATATATATATATAAAGTATTGAATAGTTTTCAAAATGTTTTAAAATAAACATACAGTATATTATCAAATATACTATACGTACATTCATATATATATGAAGACAATGTCACTGGACCGAGATCTTTGGTGCTACACAGTAATACAGAAGACCTGCCTTACCTAAGTACAAAGTGAAACCTACTACATTCAGTAGGCACCTCTAACAAAAATACACCCCCGTCCCACTACCCTCACCCCATCCAAACTACCCCTTTCAATGTAAAGTTATGTTGGTACCACAACATCCAGCCCAAAACAAATGAGGTCGTGTAGGTGTCACGACAAAAAAACACACAGTCCACGCTGTAATGTGGCCGTGTAGGTAACACGGTAAAAACCTCCCAGTCCACACTGTAAACGTGGTTGGTGTTAGGAAGGGCATCCAGTCGTAGAAAACCCGCCAGACAGTCCTATACGAGCGAGACAACCACTCATGCCTCGAGTGGGAAAACTCCCGTCCAAACCCATGCAAGCGTGGAATATGGATGTTAAACGATGATGATGATGATGATGATAATGTATGTATAAGCAGGGAAAAGCGGACGTAAAATGATTATGATGATATATTCTACATAACCACGCCCCACCACCCCATATACCCTATTCCACTGCTCCTGCGTATCAACCACATATAAAACCTACGTTGTTTATTAACCTGTTTGAGATCCCGCAGCATCACTTGTGTGCCCCATTCTGGGACATAGGATGGCATTTCTACACCCTCCTTCCCTGCACAATGAGCAAGGCCATTTCTCTGAAGGGATCTGGGCCTTTATATATATATATATATGTATATATATATATATATATATATTATGTACGTCTGTATACATATATGTATGTACGTGTACATACTTATATTTAAGTAACAGCCGTATTAAGAATGAGAAATGAAATTTCGTTTCATTTTTTCTGTTTATCGTTTTCGGTGCACCCGGCCGATTAACTCACTCGATATGCAAATTAGGCTGCTCAGCCGTTAATATGCATAAGGAAAGTATATACTTTCAGACGTTCAATCATCTGGCAGGAAGGTATACGGTGCTGACAATAGCTAATAAGCTTGAAACTAGTACATCATTCCTTTGTCAGTGTTGAACAAAAGGGCAACGATGGTTGCTAGACACTGTATGGCTTAATTCGGGATGTTTGTTTACAAACACACCAAGCATTATAATAAATGTTTGGTGAATCCATGCGTACATATATATATATATATGTGTGCATGTATGTATATATATACTACTGTACGTCTGTATACATATATGTATGTACGTCGTGTACATACTTATATTTAAGTAACAGCCGTACTAAGATTGGGAAATGAAATTTTGTTTCATTTTTTCCGTTTATATATATATGTACATATATATATATATATATATATATATATATATATATATATATATATATATATATACATATATAATGATGGTGGTGGTGGTGGTTGTGGTGATAGTGATAATAATGAAGATGAAGAATTAGATGATGATGGTGGTGGTGGTGGTGATTGATGATGACATTGATGATGGCGATGATGATGATGATGATAAGGAGGAGGTGGAGGATATAGAGGAATATCAATGAGACACTCAAATATATTTAAAACTCTCCAATATCCATAAAACATCTTTAAGCAGTTAATCAACTGTAGAGCAACAAATTAGATCTGAGGGATGTAAACAGCAGATCAATACTAAACAATATATATATATATATATATATATATATATATATATATATATATATATATGTGTGTGTGTGTATATATATATATACACATGTGTGTATATATATATATATATATATATATATATATATATATATATGTGTGTGTGTGTATATATATATATATATTGGGAGAGAGAGAGAATGAGAGTTGAATGATGATGATGATTATATACATATATACATATGTAAACAGTATATATAAAGGATGTTGAATAATGACAATGTTTATATATACATATATGTTAATATACATCAAAATATCATTAAAATACAAAATTTGTTTATTCACTTGTAAATATAACCAAGCTCTATTAGATAAATATGGAAACTCAAAGTCATTTTCATTTCTCTCCGTGATTTTTTTTATGTCTATCTCCATCAAAGAGATGTATGTATCTTAGTTGCTGTTGTCGTTGTTGCCATTGCTGTTGTCAAAGATTATGTAAATAAGAATGTGCAGATAGAAATGACATGGAGGATAATCATGTTTTTTACCAATAAAGACCTGAGAAACAAAATCACTGGATTAACTATGATGTATCTAAATATTAAATGGGTGGAAACATTTTCACCTTAAACATGTATTTAGCATAAGAAATTATTTCTGTAGCCATAAAAATTATTTCTTTAGCCTTAAAAATTATTTCTGTAGCCTTAAAAGTTATTTCTCTAACCCTAAAAATTATTTCTGTAGTCATAAAAATTATTTCTGTAGCCTTGAAAATTATTTCTGTAGCCTTGAAAATTATTTTTATTATAATAATCATCATTATAATTATTATGCTTTCCAGCATAGTTACGTCCCTTTACAATCTGAGTTCAAATCCCGCCGAGGTTGACTTTGCCTTTCATCCTTATGGAGTCGATAAAACAAAGTACCAGTAATGCACTGGGTAATTGCTGGCCTTGTGCCTAAAGTAGAAACAATTATAATTATTACATCCGTTTTTCCATGTTTGTATGGGTTGAACATGTTTTCTCCTGCACAGTTTCTTTCTACGTGTTACATTCCTTTGTCATCTCCTCTGAGAAGGAATTTCTCAGTCTTTCTCTTCTACAGCTTCCTTCTATTGGGAACCCTTGATACTTCATTCATATGCATCACATGTCTACACCCATCACACAGCTTTTGATTCCTCTTATGCACAATTTTTCTTTCAGTTCATCCATGTTTTATCATTCATGCAGATGGACCTTATACAACCAGCAAAGCATTCTCAACTCGATTCAATTCAGCCTTTACATAACCTCTTCATTCAGTGTCACTACTGTACAACATCATATGCAAACATCTTACAATCTACCTTTCACTCAGAGAGAAAACACTTTTAATGTCAACAGATTACCTGTGTAAATCAGAACACACTTTTCTCTCAATAATATCTTCCTCCATTGATACTGCTTTACAATGCAGAACACCTTAAGATTCTGGTCATCATGTTGTAGAACATTAGCTTCTCTCCATTCTAACTTACCATTTATCTTCTCTTCTACTTACTTCATATTGTTCTTAGTTATCCTCTTTTTTTCCAGTCTTATGAGGCTCGTCTTTTAGCTTTTTATCACTTTAGCCATGGTACTATTCTACCAAGTCTCCATTTTGTCTCGCTGGAATAGGTTTTCACATGGAAACTTCCCATTGTTCTCTATATCCTGGGTTAGGGTCCCTATCTCCTCTAATTCTTGTCATAAATGTTATGTAGAACTTTTCTAAGACAATATTTAACAAAGAGATCCTTTAGTTTCCAGACCCTGCTTCTCCATGGAGGGGTCCTTTAGTTTTCAGGCCCTGCTTCTCCATGAGGGCGTCCTTTAGTTTTCAGACCCTGCTTCTCCATGGAGGGGTCCTTTAGTTTCCAGACCCTGCTTCTTCATGGAGGGGTCCTTTAGTTTTCAGGCCCTGCTTCTCCATGAGGGCGTCCTTTAGTTTTCAGACCCTGCTTCTCCATGAAGGGGTCCTTTAGTTTTCAGACTCTGATTCTCCATGAAGGGGTCCTTTAGTTTTCAGGCCCTGCTTCTCCATGAAGGAGGGGTTCCTCAGTTTCCAGACCCTTCTCCATGTCTCTGATTTTGCTTGGTTCTTACTTTAATGTCACCAATAAATAAATAAATAACTGAGGAGTACTTTCTTCTCTAATAAAAGACTTAGTATTCACAAGCACCTGTGTTGTGTGCCATTTTCTAAAGAGTAAGAAGTCGATCTGGCTAGCCTGTTCACCTGACTGGTAGATAATGAATTGGTTGGTCAGTTTCTTGAAGTTAGTGTCGAAAATGGCAAATGGTCAGGTCATTTGCATCACAGAACAATATTTCATCGATCAGGCCATATCTACAGTCAAACACACACACACATACACACATATATATATATATATATATATATATACACTCAGATAGAGAGAGAGAGATGGATAGATAGATAGATATGTATACAAATACTTATCTGCGTCTATGTATATATACACACACACACTCATACATACACACACACTCAAACACACACACACACACACACACACATACACACATTATCCATCTATATCACAGGTTTATTCTATAAGTTTTGCAGTTGTAGATATTCTTCAGATCTCGAATATCACAAGGTATTATTTCCTGTTTCTTAAATGTCAAAATTGCTTCAGAAAATTTGTCTCAACACAACTTCCAATCTCTCTCTCTCTCTCTCTCTCTCTCTCTCTCTCTCTCTCTCTCTCTCTCTCTCTCTCTCTCTCTCCCTCTCTTTCTCTCTCTCCTTCTCTCCCTCTCCCTCTATATATACATGAAATAAATACATACATATATATAGATATAGATATATGTATATGTATATATATATATAATTATATATATCATTATCATCATCATTATCATATATATATATATATACACACATAAATATAAATATAAATATATATATATATATATATATATATATATATATATATATATATATACACACACACACATAAAATTATTGGAAATGTTATTACACAAAAGTTAGCAAGCATCAATGGTATTGCAATATTAACCTTAATGTAATTAGAGGGGAAAGTTACTCTTTACAGAATATATATAATATCTATATATATTTACATCTATATATATATGTACGTATGTATATGTGTGTGTGTGTATATATATATATATATATATACACACACACACATAAAGACTGAAATGAACAAAATAAGTAAATAAAATGTTAATTTCTTAAGCAGAATTCTTGCAGGAACTTCAAAGATACATTCACTAATTAATCTAGTTTATCATTATTTCATCTTCATACCTCTCTCCCTCTCACTCTGTATCACTCGCTATTTCTCGCTCTCTCTCTCTCCCTCTCTCTCTCTCTCTTGTGATCTTTCTGCCATCAATGTCAATATCTTCCTAATTCTGTTCTCAATTATGCCTTATTTTCTTATTTTATATATATACACACACACACACACACATATATATGTGAGTGTGAGTATATATACATACATGTATGTGTATACATATATATACCCCAACATACTCATATATATACATATATATATTATACATTATTTTCATGAAAGTATAGATATATATGGAAGTGTTTTGTCGACTTTTTTTTACCACAGATATTTTTGGCAGAAGCTTCTTGTAGACTTGTTGATGTTTTTCTGGTTGTTTTGTTGTTGGTGTTGCTATTCCCACTGTTGTTGTTGTTATCGTTGATGTTGCTTATTATAGTTGTTGTAACTGAGGTTGCTGCAGTTGTTGTTATTGTTGTAGTAATTATTGTATTTCTTAGGAGCAATAAACTGTCAGGATCAGTAGAGCATCAGACAAGATCCTTTGTGCTATTTAGTTCCAATCCCACCAAGCACGACTCAGTCTTTCAGTCTTCCATAGTAAATACACACACACATATATATACATGGTGGCTGCCAACTCGTTTTCGAGTACGCCCACTACTTTATATCCATGTAGGAGAACCCCTAGCGATGCGCTGAACAAGTGTGACTTTTTAGTCCAGCCAGCGACTTGAAAACTCTGGTACAAACACTACACTTGTGACAATTATTGACACATAGTGCTGGGCCCATGGTACCATGTGACAACAAGTGCAAAGAGATCTCCAGATATAAAGCAATGCCTGTGCCGTGAAGATATTTACCAAAAAGAAGAACAAGTCAACATCATTGGATACCATCAGAGTTGCAGGTGTTATATCAGAATTTTCCTTCTCCTAGAATTCTGCCTTGACAAAGGCTAATGGGTCATCTCTCCCGGTGATTTTGGATGGCCATTGACTCTTAAGAGCTCCTTTGCCCTTTGACAGGTTTTGTTTCTAGTCCTGCAGGATGTCCAAAGTCACACTCCTCACCAAGAAACCTTGGTGGGGTTGCCAGTTTAGTCGCCAATGACCCGACCATGGGACAGATTGTACTGGGATACATGTTACCAGTATATATATATATATATCATCATCACTGTTTAACATCCATTTTCCATGCTAGCATGGGTTAGATGTGTTGCCCCATTAGTGGCAAGTTGGGTCAGGTGACTGTGTCTTGCTCATATAGAACTGTTTCTGGCTAGCTTTCTATGGCTGATATCTATATATATAAAAGCAAGTCGGTCTGTGTGTGTGTCTGTCTGTGTACAAATACTAGGCTCCTTTTAACTTTTGAAGTACTAGACCGATTTCAACCAAATTTGGCACACGTATTGTTTATATGCCAGAGCAGGTTTTGAACAAAAAATCGATTTTTATTTTTTTATTTTACAAATACTAGGCTCCTTTTAACTTTTGAAGTACTAGGCCGATTTGGCACGTGCTATTGAGGCGACCTCTCATTGGCTAGCCAATTAGCTGACATGCACTCAGAAATTGCTAGCTAAGCCATAAACGACCTTGAACAATTCGCCCGATTGAAAGTCGCGATTTCTAATTGGACTAAGCAACTAACATTAGTCAACATGACTGAACATATACCTGTGAGAAATACGTTTGATAGCACGACGTTACTCGATCAACTGTACGAGTATTTTGAAGCTTTTTGGTACGTTGTTGATGTTATTCTTGTGTTAATTTTACCAAACTACCATCTATATTTGCCTTACGCCCACAGTAGATTAATGCCAATAATAAATACTATATGCTTCGCAGGAATTAAAACGATTAAATTTTCTACTCCTCGTACATTAATGCGGGCGTAAAATGCACTTTAGCAGTTCTCTCAATTTAAGTTGACATTGCGAATCTCCGAATATTGTGTGCTTCTACTTTTAAACCTTTTCTTCTTCCATTTAAATTACTAACCTCTAAATTATCGTTCTCAATGCATAATATCTAAGTTTAAACTTCTCAAGTTATTGCTATTTCCCCACTTAGGACAACAGTTTGGTACTCCGCGAGATAATGCCTAAAAAGAGAAAACCTTCAATTGGGCGGCAGTCGGCCAAATATCAGAGGAAGAAGGCAAGGATTGATCATGAAATAAGTCAGTCAGAAAAGATAGCACAAGTTGCTGAGAATGAGGAACGACGTTTACGTCGCCAAACACGGGATACCACAGCAACTGCAGCTGCACAAGTTGCTGAGAATGAGGAACGACGTTTACGTCGCCAAACACGGGATACCACAGCAACTGCAGCTGCACAAGTTGCTGAGAATGAGGAACGACGTTTACGTCGCCAAACACGGGATGCCACAGCAACTGCAGCTGCACAAGTTGCTGAGAATGAGGAACGACGTTTACGTCGCCAAACACGGGATGCCACAGCAACTGCAGCTGCACAAGTTGCTGAGAATGAGGAACGACGTTTACGTCACCAAACACGGGATGCCACAGCAACTGCAGCTGCACAAGTTGCTGAGAATGAGGAACGACGTTTACGTCGCCAAACACGGGATGCCACAGCAACTGCAGCTGCACGATCTATTGTAACCGATGAACAACGTGAAATTCGCCTTGCAAGTGGTGCTGCAGCAACGGCAGCTGCTCGATATGCAGAGAATGAGCAACAAGGTGAACTTCTTCAAAACAGAGATGCTGGTGCTACTGCTGTGGGACGGATTTACGAGGCCGTTTATTTCACTCAATCATGTCACTGTACACCCATTTTGTAAAATTTTTTTTTACAATTACATTTCAATTCTTTGCTCAACCTTTGGCTCTCTTTATACCGACAAATAGGCTGTCATTCATTTCCCGAACAACGCCGGGTACATCTGCTAGTATATATATATATGTATTTAAATATCATTGACTTTACCCCAAAACAAAACTAATATTGCAACAAAGGGAATTTTGATCTTTTTCTCATGCATTTCCATATTATTATATTATTTTATATTAATATTATAACCCCCCCCCCCCCCACACACACACACACACCTCTCTCTGCATGTTTGTCCCTCTCTCGTCCTCTCTCTGTCCGCCCCTCCCCCTTGTCTCCAGTTGTTTTGCTCAAACTAATCTCTATTCCATCCTTCCTCTATGTAAGTTAGAAATCAATAAACCCTGTTTGTCATTTACTCTCATTCTCTGATGTGTCAATATATATATATACATTTCGTTTTTGTATTTGTTTTGCAAGATTTTTTATTTGAAACTGTGTTGAAACAAATATTGTTATACTTTGGGAGGGTCATGCTGCCAATAAAATACACATGCATCTGTTGGGTTTCTCTTCAATTTATTATTATAATTTCCCAGTTGGTTAGTTTAATAACCAGATGGTTGTTTAGTTGTTGATTGTCAAAGCTGTTTCATCGCACATTTTGTGACCTCCTCAGTGATTAATTTTATTGTTACTTTGTCTCTTTCTTTTATTTTGTCTTACACTATCTTGTTTAAAACCTGGTGAAGCCCACCCCTTCTCCAGCTCCGAACACAGCAGATTTATTTCAGAGAAGAATAGAAAGAGATATAGAGGAAGAATCAACCCCAGTATTAGACTGGTACTTTTTTATTGACCTCAAATGGATGAAAGGTAAAGTGAACCTCATAGGTATTTGAACTGTGAGAGCAGAGAGCCATAAAGAATACCATAAATCATTCTATCAACTCTACCAATTTGTTGTCTATATAAATATATAAGGTAAAGTTTTCAAGATGCCCAACATGCCATTAAACAATGTATTTCACTGATGAGATGTCAAGTAGGCTGTAAAATGAAGAGATTTATACAGGGTTTACCACATATAGATAGTAAAATCAGCCAAATTATTATAAAGAGTTTACACCAATGAACATTGACTGACAAATGTTTCAACATGGCTGATACACTGTTAAAGAATGTATATATAACTAATGACATGTTTAGTAGGGTGTAAAATGAAGGGTTTTATACAGGAGTTTACTGAAATAGATATTACAAGGTGAATATTTAAGGATGACCAACGTACTGTTAAATTATATATATCACTGATAA
>OZ024755.1:767500-822500 GCA_964016885.1 Eledone cirrhosa
GGAAATCATGGCATCCGACCCTTTACCGATACTGCCAAATAAATAATGATTTCTGATTTAGGCACAAGGCTAACAATTTTACGGGGAAGGTGAAAGTCAATTAAATCAACCCCAGTACATTACTGGTACTTTATTTTATTAACCCTGTAAGGATGAAAGACAAAGCTATCCTCAGCTGGATTTGCACTCAGAACATAAAACACCATAACTTATATGCCACAAACTATGCTGTCCGATGCTCTACCAATTATCCCAATCCACCTCCTCTCAGTGAGTCGTAATAATATTAACGACAAATATTTAGTTTCTAGGATACAAAGGTAATATTTTAACCATAAACAATTATTTCCAATCAATCTAGAAAGACACCACAATGGATTAGTCTTATTGATAATTCTCCTGGATCATTAAAGGTAAATTTATTACAAAGTACTCTCTTCCTTAACCAGGATAGTTCCACTTAGTCTTTTATTGATTAACTTATTGATTTCTTTATTTCTTTATATTTTTATTTATTTATATTTTTTTTATTAATTTATATTTTTTATTTATTTTTTTCTGTGTATTTATTTATATTTTTTATTTATATTTTTTATTTATTTTTTTCTGTATATATTTTTGTTTGTTTTTCGTTTTGTTTTTGTTTATCTTGTTCTTGTTGTTATTGTTGTTTTATTTCATGTACACATTAATCAATTAATATGCAATTGATTATGTATATATATATATATATATATATGTGTGTGTGTGTTTGGTTACCAATGGCAACTACAATCACCTGATCAACTTCTAGTTACACTGGAGGTATATCACAACTTGTTGAATAATTCTTGAGAGAGAAACAAAAAAATATTAATTTCATGTGTAACTTCCTCTTCTTAAACAGTACTTCGTCTTTCTTTCTCTCTTTCTCTCTTTCTTTCTTTCTTCTTCACCTTCTTCTTCTTCTTAAATAATAAAAAAATAAAGAAATTATTATTATTGTGTGTGTGAGATGTACACACATACACACACACACACACTTACACACACATACACACACTTACACACATACACACATACACACATACACACACACACTTACACACTCACACACACACAATTACTTTCTGTATCCAACTCAGGTAATAAAAAAACTTGTGACCTTTGGTCATTTTATTTTTTGTTGCTATTTCTGCAACAATGGTGATAAATGTTTGTTTTTCTTTTTTACACACACATCCACAAACAAACACACACACATACACATGCTGACATACACACACATATACACGCACATGCTGACATACACATATTCATGCACAAACACATGTATACACACACATATACATATTCATACATATACAAACATATATATGTGAGTGTTTGCTTGTGTGTGTGTGTTTGTACCAAAGAAGGAAAAAAATAAAAGTGTCCAGAAATAGAATTCCAATAACTCCCAAACAATGTAATGGTCCATGTAGCGGGATACAAGGAAAAAAGGTCAAAACTGTGTTAGAAATTGAAATATTTTGTCTGTCTCTTTTATTGTAGTGTAAAGTAATAACGGTAAAGATGAGAGTAAAAAGATGTTAATCAGTTGCTATTGTGTTTTATAACACCAGGCATATACTTTGATGTGACAATATCTTGTCAATACACATTCTACTCTCATAAATAATCATTCTATATTGATGTCTGCTTTTTTTTTACTGTGGACACTGGCATGGCTACATGGTTAAGATGTTTGTTTTGCAATCACAAGATTCTGTGTTTGATCCAGTGCTGGACTTACCTGTAAGGTAAATAAGCTATAGCTTGGGCCTAACACCTTCAAGGGCCTCAGGGTAGCCAGTGCTGGACTTACCTATACAGTTAATAAGCTATAGTTTAGTGTAACAACTCGCACCTGTGCAGGTTTAGCTGGCCTCCTCCAAGGTATATCTCGCTGGAGGTGTCTTGGGTAATTTTAATGATAGGGACCCCAGTCCTATCATCTCATTTCTACAGCTGAGTAAACTGGAGCAACGTGAAATAAAGTGCCTTGCTTAGGGTCACAAGGGGTTCGGAAGACCCTTCAGTTTGTGTCAAAAGACACAACTTCTCCTCTGCACTCGATAATGACTTTACATAAGCAGGATGCAGAGCCCCTCAGCCTGTCTAGAAAGTCAGTAGCCCTGCTTCAGTACTGACTTAGTCTATGTAGATCTGTCCAACCCTTGCTAGCAGTGAAAGCAGACGTCAAATTATGTTGATGCTAATGATGATGATGATATTGTAAAAGTAAGAAATTGATTTCCATTAAATTTCATTATACATATTCCCAACAAAGAAGAGATCAGAGTTTGATCTAAGATTAAACAGAAAATAGAGAATAAATTTACTGTGATACGGTTATTTGTCCTGAATCAATCTAAACTACCTTTGAGCTTTCATTTATAAATTAAACTGGACTTTTCTTCAAAGACGTTTGACCAATTGATTGAGCTGGGGTTAGAAACCTATATTTTACATCAAAAGACTGCAATTCATTTAATCAAGATCTTTTTCATTCTCATGCTAAAATGTTCATTATATACACCAAAATGTACTGCAAGAATTAATTAAAAACATAATTGCTTTTTTGGGGGACATTTGCATGCAATCTATAAGTTATTAATTATCTTAATTAACCGAGACATCATTATGAGAATGACTGAATGAAAATGGAGGACTATGGATTGGTAGTTAAATAGTTAGCAGACTACAAGTAGTTCTTAAGAGTCTCTGTGGGGCTAGGTTTATAGGGGAAACAGATAGGGTGACTGTACCCTCAAGATCTAAGTCAAGTCCTGAGTCTCTTAGAATAGGAGTTTAAGGAAAATTGAATTTTAAAAAAAAGGCACTTTTAACTATTTTGATGCCAAATTGAACTAATACTGGTTCTATGATTCAAAACTGTTTTAAAATGTTTATATTTATCTAAAAAGATCCCATCTTAATATTGTTGGGGATGGTCATGTTGCCAGTATTGACAAATATAACCATATCGGTTCCAACACAAGATTCAAGAATCTTGTAAAACAAATACATAAACATAATTCCATCTTCATCTATGTAAGAACCTTGGTTAAGTTATGTTCCACACACCAGCTTACTAATGAAATAAAAAGTTATATTACTAAATCGATCTAAACTCTTGATTGTCTTTTAAAATAATTAAAAATATGTCAATGAAAGGATTAATTTAAATACATACTTACTGATATGTTTCGTGTTTCTTGTGAGAAACATTTGCAACAGACGAAACATTTGTCTGCAACACAGTTTCTTGTTTTAATTAAAATTCCTTGAAACATTGCCATTTTTTGTTTATTGAATTAGAAACTTGATTTTGGCATGATATATTCAGCCACTTAGAAGTTAGTTTAATAGCTTTCATTACATGCTGAATCTCCCTGAGAATTATATTAAGAATATATATATATATGTACCTGTGGATTACTCAGTCACTTTGGCAAGTTCCATTAATGAAACATATGAAACAATTATCGTTGAAATTGCCTGAGGTCCATTTACTTCAATAAATTCTTCAGTGTACACCAGAGATTATGAATGTTATGTGAAAGACAACCCTGATATCCAACAAATTAAACAAGATGATATATTTATTGTGTAAAATAAGATGAAATTCTTCACAATTATAGAAATTTAATCAGTTTAAATAGTTCAGTAACCAACAGAAAATAATTTTGTCTATAAATAAATTTTGTTAAACACGTCACTGATGTGAATGTTAGTGTAACGCTTGGCATTATTGCCAATTGATTGGTTAAGCTAATTTTATTTGCTTGACAAGAACAGAAATATAGGAATGGTATGGAGTTGACCAATTCGCTGTAGTTTCTGGCTTTCAAACAAATTAACCCTCAACGGATAACTTTTATAGATTTTAAACTACAAAACATCAATGATCTAATGATAGTCGTTGCCCACTCATCTATTTTAACCCTTTAGCATTTACATTACTCTATATATACTATTATATTTTCACGGTAAAGGTTTTACCTCACATAATTATCTTGCATAATATCGAATCTATGAGATTTTGATATTATTTATTTTGAGAACAATACCTTAACATCAGTATGAGCAGCCAGTTATAGCCATTTTGAACAGAAAGAGGTGAGAAAATTCTGGCCGGATATGGCCGGTTTAAATGTTAAAGGGTTAATACACAGTATAAAGTAAAGGGTAAAGACCCCTTCGGTCATGAAAGTTTTTCCCCTGAGGCACAAAGCCTGGGCAAGGTGTTTTTTAGGAAAACCAGCAGTTGCCCATGCATACATGCCTCACCTCTCACTGCCACTGATGTTGCCCAAGGAAAGAGAATGGCTGATACATCTTGGCACCAGTGACGTCACAACTCATTCCTCCAGCTGAGTGAACTGGAGCAATGTGAAATAAAGTGTCTTGTTCAAGGACATAATACATCATCATCATCATTTTTATGTCCATTTTTCCATGCTTGCATGGGTTGGATTGGTCCTATTCAGCTCAGCATCTCTCCACACATCATCACCCTACTTCATCTCCTCTGTGAGTTTCAGCAATTTTAGAAATATATTAACGAATGGGCTAAGATTATAAGTTATAATTTGAGGGAGATTTAGTTTCTATTATTAACTAAAGAGCCTTGAGAGTATTTCCTTTGCAGTGTAGTAATGAGAAGGTAAAGGGCCAAAATGAGGCATTCGGAGAGGTTGGAAATGAAAGAAGATGCAGAATATCAGAAAAAATAAACTAAACTAAACATCTGTACTGGTTGTATTTGAATGAGATAAACATGACAACAACGAAGATGAAAGACCAGTGAATATAAGAACAGGTAGAGAAGAAGTCACTGTAAGTATAGGTAGAGAAGTCAACAGAAGAAGATGATTTAAAAGATAAGAACTAGCATAAAAATAATGATATATAAGAACTGAAGATGATGAAAGAAGATATCCTTTTCAACTTAGCTTTCTGCCTTCACTTATTTTGATGTATCTCATTAGTTTTATGCATCTAACTTGACCACATCAAGACTTGATACATCATGGACGTTTGGGCACAGCTTCTACTTCTTAAACAGAAGTACAGCAAATACACACTTCCACTCTTGCACAATTATATACACTTATATATCTGATCATGTGTAGGTGTTCTCATATACACATATATATATACACACATATATATATACATATTTATACATATTTATACACACATATATATATACATATTTATACATATTTATACACACATATATATATACATATTTATACATATTTATACACATATATATATACCAGTTTATATATATATATATATATATATATATATATATATATATATGTGTGTGTGTCCGACCTATGTCAGCATGGAAAGATGAACGTTAAAACGATGATGATATATATATATATATATATATATATATACATGTGTGTGTGTGTGTCGGTGTAAACTGTTGTTATATATAGGCAGTATAGAAAAGGTCATGTACATGTTGTTGTTGTTTAACAACAGGTCAGCTCTGATCATGCAGACTTATGATCAAAAGGATTTCCAGTTGTAATGATCTTGTGTTGTTTTTGTTTGTTTCTTTGTTTTGTTTGTTATTTGTTGTTGTTTCTTAGGCATGGTATATTTAGGACTACATTATCCAGTGTAGCATTATCTTTTTATAAGACATTAGGATGTTTTGGAGGGAGATTTAGCTGCTGTTTCAAGGGGTTTCTCCACATACAGACAACCACAAGTATTTTGAGGCCATTTTCTCCTGTTAAATCTAGAGTTACCCTTTCACATCATCAACTCCTCCCTTTCATCATCATCTTTAATCTTGTCTTTCTTAGTCTTCCTCTTCCTCTAATTCCTTCCACATTAATTTCTAATCTTCTCTCTTAAACTCTACTTCTGATTCCTCTTAAACCCAGTTTTTCTCTCGTTCATCCAAGCTCTGTTCTTCTCTCACATTAACATTACACATCCATCAAAGCATGCTTGCTTCATTTCTCTCCAGCCTAGACATGTCTTCTGCAATCATTGCCTATGTTTCTCTTGTCAAGCAACATCATACTTCGAACTGAGGCATCAAACAGCCATCCTTTCATTTGTATGGTGAAATATTTGTATATGTTTGAACTGCTGATTATTACCCAGAGTACAGAGTATGTAATAGAAAATTAAAATACAGCAATTATTAGAAATGAAGCAATGCAGGAAAAGAACCATGAAAACAGCTTTAGAAAATTAGGTAAAGTATCTCTATGGACAGATAAAGTGGTGAGAAGCTGCAATCATCGATAGGAAGCTTGAAAATATAACATGTGATGTATATATTAGAACTGCTAAATATTAGCCAGGGAAAATATATTGTGTATCTATTTAATATTCCTTTTATTCTTATTGTAGTCCAACAGATATGAATGTCGACATTCTTAATGTTTAAATTTCCTCTCCTCTGTTGTGTAGGGTGCATATACCTCATTCTACACCTCCTGCATCTCATGTGTAGGGTGTATACACTCCATTCTACACCCGCCCCTCATTCCCACATGTAGGGTGTATACACTCTGTTTCTGCTCTTCCCCACCCCACTACATCCTATGTTGTACGCAAACCTTTTCATTTGCTGTGTTTCTGTGTGTGTATGTGCGGGTATGTGTGTTTCTGTGTGTGTGTGCGGGTATGTGTTTCTGTGTGTTTCTGTGTGTGTGTGTGTGTGTGTGCGCGGGTATGTGTGTTTCTGTGTGTGTCTGTGGGGGTATGTGTGTTTCTGTGTGTGTGTGCGGGTATGTGTTTCTGTGTATGTGTATATTCATGAGTGTATGTCTACATGTGACACACTCATAAGTAAAGGGGTTTATGGATGTGTGTAGTTCTGTTGAGTCCAGAGAGGGGGGGGGTATTAATAGTAAGAATAACAACTACAACAACAACACCAATAATAATAACACTAATATCAACAACAATAGTAATAATAATGATGATGATGATGACAACAGCAATAATAATAATAATAATGATCATGGTGATGATGATGGTAATGGTGATAAAGAAATGGCTTCAAAGAAAAAGAGGTAGCTATACAAGATGAAAACAGGGAGAGGGAGAAAGGGAGAGATCTTTATTGTAAGTTGCCGCTGATTTTTTTGCTTTCATAGGAAAATTCTCGAGGATTTTCTTCGTGTCTCATCAGTATTGAAGTGTAAACCAATAAGAAGCCACTAAAGCTCAAGGGATATGTTCACAGGAAGTAGAAAGACTTTACATGAATATATATTCAGTTGGAGATAACAGGATGTTCTCTACAAGTTCCAAGCAGTACAGAATATGAGATTTTGGGCAGTTTTTTTCATTAAATATATAACATTTTCAGATAATATAAGTGCTGTTAGTTTTATGGGAGGTCATGAAGTAATTTTGAAGGATCCTTTAATCGGATTACCTAGTGGTAAGAGTGTTGGACTTACAATCATAATGTCATGGGTTCGATTCTTGGACTGGGGGTTAATATTTATCTAAAAGCTTTCCATCATAATGATCTAAGAGTCATTCTTAAGTTATGTTTCAAACACCAAATAAATATTGAGAAAGTTAATTATTTTAACTAAATCTCTTCAAATTCTCGATTATTTTCAAAGTTATTTGAAAATCATAGACTGTGTCTTCCATTAGAAATATTGTAACGAAAGGATTATTTGTTTATTTATTTATTCAATTTAAACATCCGTATAGAGCTAGTAAGCCATGACAGCCAGAGGGAAGATATAGTTAACATTGCTATTTGGTGAGCTCAAAATATTGCTAATGTAATCTCTCAACAAACCAAACTTCTACAGACTAGCATTCTATCCTAAGATGTGTCTCGCATCCATTTATAGAAGCCTAGGAAATCACTGAAGTCTGCCAACTTGACTAAGAAAACAAAAAGAAAATATATGATTCTTTTCAAAATTATTCTTGTTAGTACCACCCTTGCAAGCAGGGAAAAGCAAACGTAAAATGATGATGATGATGATGAGTACATCACTTTGGATGGAGGAATCCCACTATAGGTCAACAGCCGTATAGTCAATTAGTTAAATGTTGTTCACTAAAGATATTCTAAATTGCTTATTACATAGCAAGTAATTCGCAACTGCCAGAAACTTTATTATATTTTGTATATTTTATGTAATATTGTCCATTATTTTATCTCTAATTATATAAAGGAGAAACAATTTCATTTTCTAGTTAAGCTACCAAGACTATATTTATTTCAAATTAGGATTTCTATAAGAAATAATAAAAACAAAAAAACAAGAACAACAAACGTATCATGGAAATGGTTTTATGATTGTTCTCACCTCGTGTCAGTTCTTCATCTAAAATAGCAGATTTACTTCATTCTCAGAAGAACTGTCATTTCTAGAAGACAGATTCTATCATTGATACCAATTATCTTTGAATATGTCTTGTCACCTAGCACAGCTTATTTATCTTTAGTGCTAACAGAAAATATACTTTACTTAAAAACAGGATATTTTCTAAGATGTCAGATTATGAAAGATAATAGTTTTGGGGTTTTTTTTAATATAAAAATACACAAGGTTATAGATTTAAAGGAGAAAGAAAGGAAATATTGTAATATTTAAACTTGTCTTTGGGAGCTAGCAACATAAATAAAATTATGATTTCTATAACTAGGAATGGACACTGTTATATATTTCCACTCTATTACATCTTTATAACAATGTGGCTGTTTGATCTGCTAGAAATAGCGTCTCCTGTAAATTGGTTGATAAACAACACAGAGTAGAGATGACTCCTTAGTTTTACCGAGGACATCACACTAAATACTCTTGCCAAATCCAATCCATCTTCTTCATTCAACATATCTTCTTGGTAACAAAACGTTTTCACACTTTCCATCATTCCCAAGACCCAACTGAAAATTCTGTCTATCTATAGCACCCCCTCTCTCTTCTCTCGCCCTCTCTCTTCATTCACACATCAGACTTAAATGTAGCTGCCACATTATTTAATGATTCTTTCACACAAACATTAAATATAAACAATAAATAATTGTAGTAATATTGTAGACATAAATTTTCTCAAAAATATTCTCTTTATATTTTATTTATAGTAACAAACAATTTCAAGTGTTTGATACTAAATAATCCAAGACAAGTTGGATAGTATCGGTAGAGAGTCGGACGCCATGCTTTGATGCATAGAGTTACGGCCCTTACCATTCTGAGTTCAAATCCCGCCGAGGTTTACTTTGCCTTTCATCCTTACGGGGTCGATAAAATAAAGTACCAGTAATGCACTGGGTAATTTGCTGGCCTTGTGCCTAAAGTAGAAACAATTATTTATTAAAGAAGAGATAATTTATTTTGATATCAACTTACCCCAAAACCACTTCTGGTTCTATGAAACAAAACCTCTATTTTAAAGGGTTCACATTTCAATTAAAATCTTCCAACATAATTTGATATCAGAACCTTTTGTTAAGTTATGTTATAACATATCATCTAAATAGAGGTTTCTCATTTAGAGACAATGCCAACAATTGGGGCGGGAGGGGGGGGGGGGGACTCGATTAATTCGGCCCCAGTGCATTACTGGTACTTAATTTTATCCTTAAATCCTAAATTTATTAAAACTTTTAATTATTTCATTATTTAGATGGTATTAGGGAAATAAATTGGCAGAATTGGTAGAGCATCAGACAATATGCTTTGTGGCATAGAGTTACATCTCTTTATGTTCTGAGTTCAAATCCCGCTGAACTCAGAACATAAAGAGATGTAACTCTATACCACAAAGCATATTGTCTGATGTTCTACCAATTGTGCCAATTTATTGCCCTAATGAAATAATTAAAGGTTTTAATAAATTCTTCATAAGGTAATCGAAATATAATAGAAATATGGTAATGAAAGAGTTAATGACATAGACAGTGTATTCCATTAAGAATATGGTAATGAAAGAGTTAATGAGCTGAAATCAAGGTAAAAGATCAACTTTGATTCTATGACAGGAATTTCAAATAACACAGAATTTACAAAGAGTATTTATAAAAGTCTGCATGAAGGGGTGTAGCCCCTAGCTATTCAGTTGGGATTGAAATCCAGTGTCTTGTGACCGCAACAGTAATTACAGTCTTGTGACAGTAATTGTAGTCTCATGATTGCAACTGCAATATTTGTCTTGTGACTGCAACTAAAAATTGCAATTTTGTGACGACAACTGTAATATCATCACTCACATGATTGAAATAGCAATAGTAAACATGTGATTTAAGTTCAAGAAAAGTGTGCGCCTGCACTAGATGTACTTTTTATAAGATCATGTGCAAAACATAGAGGTTTTTACCTTTGAGGATTCAGGAAAGGACAAACTATTCATAAAATTGATTCCACTTTTTCTGTTCAACAAAGTTCTTGATGAATAAATAACATTTACTATTAATCAACATCTTCCCTTCCTCTCCCCCTTTCTCTCTCTCCTTCTCTCCCACACACAAATTTATGCATGCACACACGTGTGCACACATATCGGTGCATACATATGTGTGTATACACACTTATGTATGCACCCCCCCTCCCACACACACACACATGTATGCATGCACATAGCATTTTTATCAGTTTTTGTTTTTTAAATGCATTCTCCCAAATCTACCTCCATGTCTATCTATCTATCTATCTATCTATCTATCTATCTATCTATCTCCTCTATTTCTCAACATTTCTTACATTCCTTTCTTCTTATATGTAATTAAATAGCTCTGTACAATACATAGAGCACTCTTCTTTCCTTTACCTTCTCTACGGAAATACATAACACACACACACACATATATATATATAATAATAATAATAATAATACAAGGACGATTGATTAAGCCTTCATTATGTTTATTGATTGGATATGTATATATATAAATAATAATAATAATGAAATTATTGTGTACAGTGCTCAGGTGCACTACAACTCATCAAAGGTGCATATATAGTACATAGAATAATATACAAATGTCAGGGAAGTGAATAGTGTATGAGTCATGATATACATGTGTGTATGTGTATGGAGGGGGAATATTAGGTGTAGTGTTGGTGAATTTCAGGCAGTATGGTGGTTATAAAGGATGCAGTGTCCCGACAGCTAACAACTGATGCAGGGAGTTTGTTCCATGCTTCAGCAACTCTGAGTGTGAAAAAATGTTTCCGAAAGTCATGGGAACTGTGCTATTTTCTGACTTTTGGGGCATGTCCACGTGTGTTAGACACATGGAAATCAAAAAGGTACTCAGGGTTGTTTTTGGCAAGATGGTTAATAATTTTGTGGGTGTTTACCAAGTCAGTTGCCAGGCGTCGGAGCTTCAATGTATCCATGCCCAGGGAAGCAAGGGGCTCAGAGTATGGTAGATGCCTGATAGAGGGTATTCGCTTGGTGCGTGTGCATACATATGCCATCTAAACCCATGCTAGCATGGAAGATAGACGTTAAACGATGATGATGATGATATATATAAGTTCATAACAACACTACTAACAAATCTGTTGTCAAATGTTACAAGAAACTCAATTCATCTACTTTAGAATCAGAGATTAATTATTTTGAATTAGAAAATAAATACATGCAAAATCCCTTAGCGAATATATGTGTGTGTGTATCAATTGTATGTGTGTCTGTGTCTATTGCACATCTGTGTGTATTATGTGTAATTTGTGTGTGTAATTTGTGTGTATATGTCTAATATAGAGGCTGATCATAGTGCCAAAAACAAATGAAAGTCATTGAATGTGGCCATATATCTTATTCCATTTGTATGAATTGAATGGAACAAAATATTATATATATATATATATGTATATATATATGTATATATATATACATCATCATCATTACCATTATCATTTAACTTAAAATCCATTTTTCATTGGCAAGCAAGCTAGCTATAGCTGAAGAGCTAGAATAAAATAAATTATACTCCACTTATATATATATTTATATTTATATATATATATATATATATAGTAATTCATGTAAAGTTAAAGTCAAAAGTGTTGATCCCCCAATTTGTTGATATGCACTACCACTCATCTCTAAAGATCAAGCCACTGGATTGATTTACATAAATGCACTGTGTATATATATATTTATATATATACAGATGCATACAAACATGTATATATGTTCTTGTCTGATGACCCTGTTTAGCCTTAATAAAATATATATAGGAAAAGAGTCAGGACCCCGACGGCTGAGCTCCGGCCGTTTCAACAGCTAGATCTGAACTGACTCTTTTCCTATTACCTACTCTACTACCCTAAATATCGAGTACTCTGGTGCATTATGGTCCACCTGGTTCCTTACCACACTTTCTTATATATTATGGCTGCTCGCTCGTTATCGAGTATGGCCATTGCACAATATACCATTATTAATAATTAGCAATTAATTCTATCGTGCAATGCCTGTGCGTGAAAAATATTTCTATAGTAAGGAAAGACTGTGCACTGAGCCAATCCCACTCTCTGAGCGACAGTAGCTATAACCCGAAAAGAAGAAAAGATCAACATCATCGGTAACTATTGAGCCACAGGTTTTATGTCGGAGTTATCCCAGTTTCCTGAGTTGCCTTCTCCTAGAAGAATGCCCTGACAAAGGCTAGGGGTCCTTCACTCCCAGTGGTTTAACCAAGCGATCGGGTATCCAGCACGACTATTTCTATGTCCCCACGCATATACATACACATGCACATGTGTATATACATATTTACACATTTTTGGATGGCTGTTGACTCTTATGAGTTCTTCCGCCTTTTCTCAGGTTTTGTTTTTTTGTCCTGCATGGTGTCCAAAATCACCCTCCTCACCAAGTAAACTTGGTGGGGTTGCCAGTTTAGTCTCCGACGACCCGACCATGCGACAGGTTGTACTGGGTTATATGTTACCAGTAGCACTCAAGAGTGACCTGACATATATATATATATATATTATATATATAGATATATATATATATACATTTGTAACTAGTATTTTACAATGTAGTTACTGCAAGTCTTGCTCTGCCACTTTTCGCTAATGTTTTACTAAAACATAGAAAACAAGTGTAGGGGTGGGTGTAAAGTTGGTCACAATTCTATAATTCTTGATATCTACATCCCTTATATAGGTTTGTGCATTGTAATAAAACATTGAACATAAACGGAGCGTTATCAGTTTTGACAATGATGATGATGATGGTGATGATGATTTGATGACGATGATATATATATATATATAAATATATATATAAATGTATATATATATATATACATACATACATACATAATTATATATATATATATATATTTTATAGTTGAGACAGTAAACAAAAAACAGAAACACACCGTGGAAGCAAAGAGGCAGTACAAATATATATATATATATATATATATAGTCATTTACCATTGATTGTTCTACTCCTACTGGGCATATATATACACATACATACACATATGCCTATATACACATACATATATATATTCTGAAATAGAAAGAAGACTAATGAAAATCTGAACAAGGATTAATTTCAACCAATTCAATGATGCAAAAAACAATCTCAGCGCCAAACTCTCTCGTGCTTTCAGGCACACCTAAACAATAACAACAATAAAAATATATCAAACACTTTACAAAAAGAAAGTATATATAATAAGAAGTATATATATACTGGTGAAATATTTTCACTTTTGTTGTCTACTTGTCTGTTTATTTGAACGTATATATCTTCATTATATATTTGTGTTTAAGGCCTGTGTTTCATGTCTATGTGGGTACATGAGAGTAACTAGCTGTTGTTGTTGGGGTTTTTTCTGGATATTTATACATATTAATGTATATGTTGGTACGTGAGAATAACAAGTTGTTTTGGTTTGTATTGTTGTTTTTTCTCTGTGTGTATATATATATATATATATATGTATATATATATTAATGTGTATGTTTATTTGAATGATTATATTTATTATATATCAAAAGGAGCTTGAATATAATTGAGTGTCTGTCTGTTTGTGTTTTGTGTGTGTATATATATATATATATATATATATATATATATATATATATAAGAAGTGTGTGAGTGTATTTATGTGTCTGACTGTGTATAAACATAGGTGTATTGTTTTTTACTTAAATGGGTTTTTTGTATGAGACCAGTGTGAAAGACCGGTGTGTGTAAATAAATATCAAATGATTTAGATATTATTATATAAATTTATATGTAAGTGTAGAGTATGTGATGGAGTTTAGTTTAATATCAATTCAGTATAGATGACTGCAAGATAGTGAATCTATCAAATGACAAAATCTTTCCTGCCTCCAACTAGAAAATCTAGTATCTAAATCACTTCTTATTACATTTTAATTCACTTGTGTTATTTTGTTTAGATATTTTGTCAACTTTTCCTGTTTAACGAAGCAGCCACATTTCTGTTGATTTGTTCCAACATAATTAAATTGTTGAATAAATATCTTAGCTGTCATCAAACCTACATTAATCCAAGATTAAGTGAAATACTTTTAGTGAGTGAAAGACAGGTGACCATAACCAGTTGTTTGAAAATTAAATTTAAATCCCTCAACTTTCAGATTTATTTAATGAATATCAACTTGGAAGAAGAACTAGTAAAAAATGAAAGTAGATTGTAAAAGATGAATATAGATGGTAAAGAAAAGGAAAAAATTTAATCTTATCGTAGAAGTTAATTGTTTTTACAGACTAATCAAATAAATAATGAAATAAAGAAAATATGAAATAATATGATTGTTCACATTTGAAAGTTATTCTTCGAAATATCATTATGGTGTTTACTTACATTATTTTAACAAATGATTGGCAGTATCAGTAGAGTGTTGGACAATGTGCTTTGCAGCATAGAGTTATGGTTCTTTACATTCTGAATTCAAATCCCACCGAGGTTAGCTTTGACTTTCAGACTCAGAGAATATCAAAGATTGAGTCATCATAACTTCCTGAAAGATTTGTACTGTTCTAAAATATTATTAGAATAAACAATGAGTTTCTATAATACAGCATATACTGGGTGTATTTTATCATAACACCAGTACTATCGAGGTTGTCATGATATTAACACAACTGAAGAGTCCACATAACCCTTTGCTTGGCCAGGCTTCTACAGATGGATGCCCTACCTAACACTAATATGTAAACCATATCCCAGCATGTCAGTAGATCCACCACCCCAACACCAGCCCTCATGACAAGTAAGATTAATTCCAGCTTTTAGTAAGGAAGGCGGCCTTAAAACATTTGTTGTTGTTGTTGCAATACATTATTTGAAATGCAACTTAACAAAAGGTTCTTATGTCAAATTATGTTGGAAGAATGATTTTAATTTTAATAGGAGCCCTTTAAAAACTGCAGTTTTCTTTTATAGAGCCTGAAATAGTTTTTGAGTTAAAGGATTTTTATTTAAATTTTCTAAAAGAAATTATTTTTCTCATAGCAACCTTTCTAATATTTTTTTTATTTCTTTTTAGTTTTTCAAATATCAATGAATTCCATTTCTGGTGAGTAAAAAATACAAAATAATAATTTTGTTTTTAACAATGTCAGCTAAAATTACTGCCATTTGCTTCATACAATGGCAAGAAATCAGGGAAAAAAATATATTAAAGATTCTGCTTAACGATTCAACAATTAAGATGATGCCTTTAGGATTCTGTTTAGTGTAGCATCTAATAAATGACACCATTATAAAAGTAAAAAACAAAATCTCTGGCTTTCAGTAACTGCTGTTGGCTTGTATTTCTCAAAGACAATTCTGGTTAAGTAACCATAGTTTTTTTACATTTTCTTTGTTTTCACAATGAAACATTAGAAATATATGAGATTTTCATAGTTGTTGGTTATAAACCAAAGTCTTAGATAGCTTTGTTCTGAATAGCTTTGCTTCAATCTATTGAATTCGTTAGTTTTAGAATTCTCATAACATTTAAATGTTTTTACTTATTTATTTTATTTATTTTTCATATAATATTTATTTTTATTTTTTTAATATTTTTAACTAACAATACTACCGAAAAAATGTGTTGAACTTCTACCTTGAGGGTTAAAATTCTTACGGTTTCGGAATTTAACACTTCAATGTTTTGTCAATAATTCTGCATGTAAATTCCAAGAAAGAAACTAATATACTGAAGAAATATTACGTCAGACTGTTGACTTAAGGGTTAAAAATTCTTTTGGTTTCAAAATTTCTTTAACATTGCAACATTTTGATAATTTTTTTCCATATTTCTTTTTTCTTTAAATGATACAAACTAATGGAGAAATGATGTGTTTAATAACTAACTTAAAGGTTATAAGTTCAAATGTTGCTTGAATATCATAGGTTCCTATCACACATTATTACTGACAAGTTTACGGTGGATTGGCAGTAATAGTAGAGGGTCGGACACCATGCTTTGACGCATAGAGTTATGCCTCTTGCCATTCTGAGTTCAAATCCTGCCTTTCATCCTTACGGGGTCGATAAAATAAAGTACCAGTAATGCACTGGGTAATTTCTGGCTTTGTGCCAAAAGTAGAAACAATTATTACTGACAAGTTTTACAATATCATATCAATGTTGTAATCTGTAAGAAAACCATCAGATATTACTGATATTTTAAGGAGTTTTCTTCACAACCAATCCATTCTGGGATTCTGGGTTCAATCCTACCTCATGGCACCTTAGGTAAGTATTTTCTGTTATAGCCTCAGGTTGACATATACCTTGTGAATGGAATTTGGTAGACAGAAACTGCAAAAAAGCCTGATACTACAGATATGTGGTTATAATGCCTCAGGAAAGAACCATTTAACAGGTTTTAGAGGCAAAGTCAACTGGTAGAAGACCTAGAGGGAGACTAGTAGCAAGATGGTTGGATAATATCCATGAGTTCAGTCGGTCTTAGTTGGGGATCCAGCTGGTCAATTGGAGATGGTTACTTCTGATAGAAACTTCTAGAAAGTGAGTCTGCCCCCCCCCCCCCCCCCCCAATGACCTTCTCAGGAACAAGTGGGTGAAGATGAAAAAGAAGAGAAAAAAGGTATGAAAATTACTATTGTGTTCAAATATTGATAAAATTATAAATTATTAAATAGATTTGACATTACTATAGATAGATTTTTCTTGTTTCATTTTTTTTCAGAAAATATCTAATAAATTTCGTTTTGTTCTCAATTATATTTGTTGTCAGGTGATAAATTTTAGGAATAAAGTCAATATTTTATATAATTGGATTATAATTCAATACAACACAAACTAAGAAATTACATTGGAAAATTGAAAGTTATAAGATTTTTTAATATATTTAATATATTTTGGTTCAGACTTTCACAGGTCAGAATTGTTATGGCTGGTGAGATTGATACCAGTTATATTCCACATGAACTAGATAGTAAATAGTAACAGACTTTTATAATGTTTAATATGTATGCTGTAGAAATTAGCTCATCTAATGTAATACGAGGATTACAAAAATATGATCATACATCTGTCAGTTAAAATTTTGTGCAGAACCTCTGAAAAAGGTTAATAAATGGTGGTGCCCCAGCATGGCCCCAGCCCCTCGGCTGTAATAGAGTAAAACCTTTAATTTTATTAATTTTTAGCTGACACCAACATTGTTACCCTCACTACTTTTACTTCCAATCAACACAACACTATTTGTTAAATCAATGCTATTTCTATATTTCGATATATTCCCAATAATAAAAATTAAATCACCCCCCCCCCCCCCAAAAAAAAAAACAAATGGAGTGTTAAATCTATAATTGTTAAAAAATGTAAAAGAAAAACAACAAAACAGATCTGTTGATCTGCATTTAAATTGAATAATCATAAAATAATAGTATTTAAATTGGATACTGGCATAAGATGCATCAGATTTAAAGTACATGCAGTGATTTCTTAGTTTATAGACAAGAAGAAGAAGAATTCAAGTTTGATCTATTCTTAGCTGTGGAATATTCAGATCAAAATATATTTCAGATGTTCCATAAAAGAATAAAAACAAACCAAAAGTATAAATGTACAAAAAAAAACTTTATTTCATCTAAATGAACATTGGAATGGTTGAGTGGTTAAGAAACTTTATGAATGAAATTTGGTAGACCAATTCTGTTGCAAATATTTGGGGTAAAGTCTTTAATCTGTGGATTCTCATGGCCTAGTGGTTAGGACGTTGAACTTACGATCATAATGTCATGGATTCCATTCCTCGACTGAGTTGTGTGTTGTGTTCTTGAGCAAAACACTTCATTTCATGCTGCTCCAGTATATTTAGCTGAAAATAGGTAGCAGCAATAACTTAGACTATAATAAATGTCCACAATATCTGGTGATAAAACTGCAAACTTTTGGGCCAAGAAACAACTTTTTTTCTTTACTTTTTTTTAAACTAAACTGTTCAGAAATTGTTTTTCAATTGGTTAAAAAATATCTAAATATTTAAATAGCTTCAGTTAAAGTGAAAACAAGAACTGCTGGAAGTAATTGGGAGTATCACAGCTGAATTTGCTTTTGATTATTAAATCATTACCATGTCAGCAGTGAATATGTGATGTAATATAACAAACAAATACTTAACAAAAATATTTCACCAGAAAATTGTCAATTTTACCCTAACCTTATTTTATTTTATTTTATTATTTTTTTGTTTAATATTTTTTATGTTATGAAATTTTTTAAAGTTTGTGTCTGTCTATTTTGTGATTACGGAATTAGAATTATTGAAGAAATTAAGGAAAATATGAAAATTATGCTTAATATTTCCACAAGACAAGATAAATTGAGTGATCAAATTTATTTTCTGACTTCATAGAAATTCACTTAATCCTGTTAATATTAAGCATGTGGTGCATTAAAGCAAAGTGAAAATGTTTTTAACTTGACAGCCGATGTCAGAAGAAGACTTCTTTTAAATCTCTTAACAAAATATTTGATGACAGAGTAGTATGGAGAATGAGTTCCTTTGCTTCACTTTTTACACACAAGTGTTTCTCGATAAATACATATAAAACCAATAAATTTTAACAACCAAATGAGATGAGGAATCCTTTTGCCCAGTTGTTAAGCTGCTAGAAATAGCAACCAAATCTACTTCCTTTTTTTTTTAACACAAGTATTTCTGTATAAATACAAAGGTCAGCTTGTAAACTTTTCAACTGACCCTGCTTACCAAGATTCCTTTCTTAAGACAATAGGACGTAATTTGAGTACATTTGGCTGCTATTTTTAGTAGGTTCATGATCATGGTCCGTCTATCAATGGTTGGTAGAGTGACTTCGTCTTGGTCTTTTATTATTTTATATTTTTTATTACTATTTATTAATATAGATGATTATTAAATGTATATTTTGTGAAAATAAAATTTTTTTTTTTCCCCCATTAGCAAAGTAATTTTATAGTGAAATGAGCAATAACATACTTACTGTAGCGAACCAAGAAATTTTAATCATTTGAAATTACATCTGTAAGGAGGAGGGGAAGAAATCATTATTTAACTGATAAATTCTGGTCGAGAAAGGTAGGGGAGAAAACTCTGGAGTTTAAATTGATTAGAATTTATTAAAAAATATAATGCAGTGAGAAGTGAGACACATTTTTATCAGTATGGTAACAGCTATAGATATGTTTTGGTCTTAGACTATATTAGCAGTTGTTTTTATGTGAGGATTGGTTCAACATTTGTCCAACTATACACGGCACATTCTTAGCAAATCTTCCTCTAAATTATCCATTTCCAAACCACTAAGCTCACCACCATGTATACATATATATCCCAAATGTGAAAATATCTCTGGTCACTGCAAACTAACAACACCACTGGTCTGGAAAATATTTCTTTTATTATTACTCTCAAACAATCATCCCAGATCTCCTATACTCACCATATTCTTCAATCTCTCTATCTATCTACCTATCTATCTACCTATCTATCTTTATCTCTCTCTCTCTCTCTCTCTCTCTCCACATATAGCCTAGTTGCTTCGCAACAATTCTCTCTCCTCCGTCTCTCTCTCTCTCTCTCCCTCTCTCCTTACACACCCTAAATGACCCACACCAATTCCCCATTGCCATCATCAGTAGTAAACATATAAAGAACAAATTCCTGTCAGGTTAAACCAATCTTGTTTCTTTTAACAACAAAAAAACCACAACCATTAAACATAACAAGAAAATTACATATATTAAAAATAATAAAATAATAATATTATATCTGAAATAATTTTCACCTTTAAATGTTTTCTTTTTCTGAACATATTTATAAGCTTGTTTTCATATAAGTCTGATTAAATTTTACATGAATTATCCATGGCGGTATCAATTTTGACATGAATACCAACAGATTTTCTAGAAGAGAAATCTTAAAATTTGCAGCTGCTTGGATATTGATGAAATACAATTGACGAAGAGTTTCACACACAGATATAAAAACTGTATATTTTATATTTAACAATGTGTAACTAGATGTGTTTAGCTGAAGACTGGCTGTTTCACACATACCATTAAAGTTTATTTTTCAACATAGTCCCTAGAAAGAAGCAATGAAGTTATCAATAAGAAGAGTTGAAATTAATGCATACAAAATTTCACAGCTCTAGCATCATTCCTTCATAGTCAGCCTATGAACTTTCCAGCCCACCCTCGTAGACTGACTGTTTCACACACAAACATAAAACTGTATTTCATTTACTGAATATGAGAAATTATAATATTTTTAGTTACAGACAATTTTCAATCAACTAGAAATTAATCATAAACACTCAGGTGACTCATAAAATTTGGTAAATTTCTATAATATTATAATGTTAAGTATATATAAACTCTTGTATCACTTGCAAAACATCAGACAAATGTAGCTTTATGGTTCCAGCAGATAGACTGGCAAATGTTTTACCCTGGAGGATAACAAGGGAGATATGTTGAAAGATCCTGTCTAACATTCTTGTAAATGGCCATCTCCATCTCCATCTTAATAGCAGTGCGAGGGTGGGCTGAAAAGTACACAGACTGACTATAAAGGAGTGATGCTAGAGATGTGAAAACTTGCATGTGGTTATTTTCCCCAACTGCACCTGATAAATACGGCCCTGAATATATGGTAACATTATCAGAGTTTACTCTGCTGCAATATTTGAAAAAGAAATGAAATGGGGCCAATTGTCAGATCAGACCTAGGAGACTATTACTTTTAGTCTTTCCATTGCTGATACTATCTTACTGATCACAACTCCTGGCAAATAGAGCAATGTGAAATAAAGTGTCTTTCTCAAGAACATAACTCACTGCATGGCCCAGTCCAGGAATCAAACTCACAACCTTACAATTGTGAACCCAATTCTCTAACCACTAAGCCACATACACCTTCACAATGACAGTAAATTGAATTAAAAACTAATGTGAAATATGTATTTCAGATATCAACTGTATGGCAGCAACATGTTTCACAGATCAATGGACTTTACTATAAAATATGTAATATGTAATATAAAGACAAGAAAAACTGATTATCTAGAAATATGATATTGTTGTCTCTCTGGGAAGAAAATATATTATTCTTTAAGCTGTGGTAGTTCTTTTAGAGCTGCAGGGATCAAGGGGTGGGGTGGGTGACAATGTGGAGTATGAGCTGTGTGATTAATGTTGATCTTTGATGGTGGCTGTTTACTGTATTGTACCATATAGTGTTCACTATAGTGTATGAAGGGACTAGGCATAATGTGTATATATACATATATATAGTGTGTGTGTATATGGATACATACATATATATAGTGTGTGTATGCACATACATGTATATATATATATAAGTACCCAGTCCAACCTGTCAGTTGGTGGTTTTGGTGGCCACGATATAAGTCTCGCAGTGGTTAGTGTTGGGGGGGGGGGGGTCCAAGCTGTAGAAACCAAGCCAGAAACAGTTCTGTATGAGCAAGTCCCGGTCACCTGATCTGGCTTGTCTCACAACAGGACAACTCAACTAACATGTACTACTATGGAAAAATGGATGTTAAACAGTGGTGATGATGATATTATATATATATATAAACCCTTGCTAGATGGGAAAGCAGGCATTAAAATGACAAAGATGATGATATATATATATATAAATATATATATATATATATACTGATTAATATTCAAAGCCATCCTCAGCATTCTCAGAGCCTCCCGAAAGTGACACAGAGGAGACTGAGGTTAACATATGTTGATGCCCTAAGGGCAGACACTGGTCTCTTGGAGACGCAGGACATGGCAGCAATAATGAGGGACAGAGACCGCTGGAGAGAACTTGTCCATGGATCTCGGGAATTTTACCCACCCTAGATATATATATATATATATAGATATATGTAAAAAGTAAACAGAAATAACAACACAATCGGTACAGTATATGGAAGGGATATATTAGGTTAACGCTTGATATAGCAGGAAGAGGGTCTTAATGTTTCGGACACTAGTCCTTCATCAGAAGAAAGAATGAGAAATAAGATAGATTGAGAGGACGGATGGAATTGGAAAAAATCTATATATATATATATATGATGATGATGATGATGATATATATATGTTTATATATATATTGTAAGGAAATACTCGCCCAATTTTGGTCCAATAAAATGCTAAGCTATAAAAATATTCTATATTTTACAACTTTTGTGATGAGATGAAAGAACAAAATGTCAAAAAGAAGATAACATTTCAACAGCTTCCCAAGTAGAAAATAATGTTTAAAATAAAAGAGGAAAAAGAATATCAAATAATTGTGACTCTTTAAAAAGATAGGACGAGAAAAAATAGTAGAGTTTTATACTTAAAATGTATTTTATCCAAGTTTTGAAAGTGTTTAAATATCTATTTATCTAACCGCATACATTGACACAGGCAGACGACCACATTCATACACACATATGCACATAGTCACACACATACACATGCACACACATGCACATATACACAGTCATACATACACATACACATGACCACACACACACGCCTAGTTACAACCATACACAGACAGTCACATACACACATCTATACATACACAATCACACATATCCACAATCACACATGTATACACACAGTTACATACACAGTCACACACACACATATATATACATACACACACACATTAGCATATCCATGTTACTTTAAAAATTGAATTATGTCTTTTCGCTTGTTTTGTGATGTATTTTGTGGTGCTTTTTTGTGTGTTTGTTGTTTTTCTTTGTTTTCTGTTTTGTTCTATTAATTCTATTAGTTTGGAAGAATTTAATGTTATCTGGAGGTGTGTTTGGTTATCAGTTTAACAAATCAACTGCTTGAAGCAGTCAGAAAGTCTGCTGTGGTGAAAGAAAGACAAGGGAATCCATAATAAACCATGGAATGGCATTAGTGTTAAACATTGACAACATTTATGTTGAAGAGTCAGGAATGTTTGAAACAACTTTATGGCAAAATATTATATATATTATATCATATATATAAAATATAGATACATCATATATACATCATATATATAAAATATATATACATCATATATACATCATATATATAAAATATATATACATCATATATACATCATATATATAAAATATATATACATCATATATATATAATACATATATAGCTTTATTACTTTACAATATATAATATATATATATATAAAATTTTACAATATATATAATATATATATAAAACTACAATATATATAATATATATAAAAAATTTTACAATATATATAATATATATATTACTTTACAATATATATATATATTACTTTAGAACATAAATTATAAATAAAACTTTACAATATATAAATAAAACATTACATGCTATGGAGAGACAGAGACAGTGTGAGAGAGAGATAGTGAGAGAGAGAGAGTAATACATGAATATTTTTGAAATTTTAAAATCTTTTTCTCTTTTCTCTCTCCTCTGTAAGTAAAACAAGAAATTAAAACCACTCTAAATGTTAAAACATTGGTGATAACAACTGGACATTTGGATATTTTATTTCTAATTTTAAAAATCCAAAGATCAGAAATTGAAAAATAAAAATAAAAAAATAAAAAGTCGAATATAAAAAAAAAATTGATCATATTTTTCTTCCACCCCCAATTACCCCTGGCTATTTTTAATTTCTTCCATCAACCCCCCTCCCCACATACCCCTTGCTATCTTATCTCCCTTTACCCCCACACCCCTGGCTATTTATATTTCCACCCACCCACTCACCCACCACCTGCCACACCCCCAAAACTCCCCTTAATGACGAAAGCTACCTTCTAAGATATTATCTTCCTCAAATATTATTCAATTTCATTTCTCACCTATTTAATTAAATATATTTTATATTTTGTCCTTGTTGAGGTGGTGGTGGCAGTGGTGGTAGTGGTGATTCATTTACCATGAAAATGTAGAATCTAACATTACCGTTATTTTCCGTTTCTCTATAAATCAGAAAAGAAAAGAATAAGATTCAAAGTTGTCCTTTGTTGCCGTCAGCAACTAAATCATTTCTAACCCAAGAAACTCCATCACTTTTGTCAGTTCTTTATTCTCAGATATTTTTTAATCATTCCCCTAGTAGCTTCCAACAACAGAAGACTTGTCTCAAACTCTTGTAATGGACTCCATTAAAGACATCCAAGAGTCACGTTAGTATAACTACCAAATTCACCTCTCAGAAATGTGAGTCTATTATAATAAATAAAAAAAATACTTGCTCGAGGTTCCCTGTTGTTAGGATCAAACCTGAAAGCATGTGCTTTCGAGGGAAACTGCTAAACCACACAGCCATGTCTGTACCAGTTAAGAGAGACAAAAACAGAATTAATGACATTTTCCAACAATAGAACACTGCATCAATGGTGTTATTTCAAATACCAATCCTTCAACTTAACTGAGAATATAATTGACTCAGCTAACTTCAATTCTTCAACTGGGAATGGAATTCTTCTATTTGAAAGAAGGAATTCATCATTGTAATAAGCTACTCTGCTTAATTTATTAGGTTAGGGTTAGGGTGTGAGTTAGGTTTAGGGTTAGGGTAAGAGTTAGGGTTAGGGTTATTTATTTAAGTTGTTTCTAATACGTTTTGATTTTTCTACCATACAATTCTTGGTTTGTAATTCATTACATTACAGCATCAAATCCTTAAAGGCCGAGAAAAAGTTTAATATATTATCTTAGTAATAACTAAGCAGCCAACTATTCATAGTTAGTCGTAGCCGCACTGCTGCATCACTTCCTAAACCAAAACAGTTAACTTTTGCTATGAATAGGTGCTATGGTGGATACAATTGGCAGGAGTGGGAACACTGTATAATTGATGAGAGTTTTGTTAACTGCCACTGACTGCTGGGTTTTAATTCTATCATTGGTGTTGAACTATAGAGACACAGTGATGAAATCGATAGAACTAATTACTTGTTAATGAGTGAGACTGATTAGGAAATCAGTCAAGCAATTCATTCAATCCCTCACATATGAGAGATATCATTTACCTATTTATTTATTTATTTTATAGGGGTTGACTCCAAACCCTTTTCACCACTATTTGTGGACGAGCTAAGCAAGAAAGACTTATACCTTTAACACGAGGCTATTGGTAAAAGAAGAAACTTGCCTAAAATGCCATGCCACACTAAAATAATTGTTTCTACTTTTGGCACAAGGCCAGCAATTATCTCAGTGTATTACTGGTACTTTATTTTATCGACCCCGTAAGGATGAAAGGCAAAGTTAACCTCAGCAGGATTTGAACTCAGACCATAAAGGGCTGTAACTCTTTGCTGCAAAGCACGGCGTCCAACCCTCTACTGATACTGCCAATCCGCCACACTAAAATAATGAAACCAAGACACCTGGACACCATGTAATTGTCAATCAAACTTCTTAACCACAAACTTCTTACACCTGAGTTCATGTTATTAAACATCTAGAGATATAATTAATTCTCAACTGACCTTTCAAGTTTCCTAAAATATATCAGTTGACCTTTATTTCAACAGCAGTTGTTTTTTATTACTATTATTATTATTATTATTAAGGGCGATATAGTGGCAGAATCAGTAGAGCGTCAGACACCATGCTTTGCAGCATAGAGTTATGGCTCTTTGCGTTCTGATTTCATATCAAATGGACTTGCAATCAGGAGGTTGTGAGTTCAATTCTCAGACTGGGTGATATATATATATTAGTTCTTGGTTTACTGTGAATATATATATATATATATATATGTTGATTTAAAACTGCACTATCCACAAGTGTTTTTTAGCCTTCATATCATGTTCTCCTGTTTTATCTGATGAAAACACAAATATTATTGCATGATGATGTTTGTTTTTGAAATGCGCATAATAAAATACATGGAACTCCTTTAACCATCTTTTGATCTTATATATATATATATATATATTGGTTCTACATTTACTGTGTATATATATATATTAGTTCTTGGTTTACTGTGAATATATATATATATATATATATATATATATATTAGTTCTACGTTTACTGTGTATATATATATATTAGTTCTTGATTTACAGTATTCTATATAAAGTGTAAATAAAATCAACTAACATTTCATGGAAAAACAGTAATTTTTTCAGTCCATTTATTTAGAAATATATTAATTTTTTGCATTATATTCGTTATTTTATATTATATATATATAGTATTATATTTGTAATTTTATTTTATATTATATATATATTTTTTTTTATTGATTTTTTTTTCTCCATTTTTTTAGTGTTTATTTTATCATTTATTAATTCTTGCTATCACGGCATCATGACTATTCTCAACAACTTGAACATCCAATTCAAATTATTTCCATCCACTTTCCTCTACCATTTTTATGTAATGGAATTGTTGCAAAATATCTAAATTGTTGTTGTTGTTATTGTTGTTGTTTCTCCTTCATTTGATCAAGCAAGGTTTGATCCTAAGAATCTGAAGAAATTAAATGACATTTACACAGCAACAGAATCAGAACAGCTGAACAAACTTTATCAATCTTTTCAATGTGCTGTATGTATATATATATATATATATATATATGTGTGTGAGTGATCATTTTATGCCTGTTTTCTCATGTTGATATGGGTTAGACTATATATATATATATATATATATTTCACTTTTGTATTTCTTTTGCAAGATTTTTTATCTGAAAACATGTATTGAAACAGATATTGCTATACTTTGGGAGAATCATCCTGCCAAAGTATAACAATATATATATATATATGTATATATATATATGATGATGATATATACACTTTATGGTTGTCCTTTTCTCTTCAGTGGTACATCTACTGTCAAGACATCACTACTGTAGCACATGATATTGCATAAATACACAATATACAACATGTAAAAAATATTTACACAGCTAAACATTAAACACACACGTATGTAGTACGTATTTGTTTATACACCAAAACATCAATCTATTCTAACATATATGTAAACATACACATACACACACACATATATATATTACACGGTGTTTCTTGGGCATTTTAAGCCTGGTGGAGGGAATCCCTCTCTAGGATATATATATTAATAGTAATAATAATAAATGTGAAGACTAAAATTCAAAGAGGGCTCGATAAGGATAAATATATATCAAATATATAAGAACCCTAGAGCAAATATCTATTAAAATAACAAATTAAAGGTGAAAGCACCGATTCTTTGCTTAAACTTTAATCTGTTATTTTAATATATATATATATATATATATATATATATATATATATATATTGGTAAACGGAATAGAAAATGCTGACAAATTGTTCACAGTTGAAAAATGGTTTAATTAGGAATAAAAGAGTATTAGTGATTGTATGGGTTAGTATTCAGTTGTGGTTTTAAGTTTTTACCGGTTGCGCATTTCTAAATGCTTTTCAAAAATAATTTTGAGATAGAGTGTCCGTGCTGTTTGCTCTGATCTGATTAGTTTTGGGAATTCTACCTGTTTTTATGTTAAAAAAGTGGCTCCATGACCTCTACCGACCAATCAAAATTGTTTTGACCACAAGCATTTTTGCAACACAAAAATAACGCTGGAGCCACTTTTTTAACATAAAAACAGGTAGAATTCCCAAAACTAATCAGATCAGATCAAACAGCACGGACACTCTATCTCAAAATTAATTTTGAAAAGCATTTAGAAATGCGCAACCGGTAAAAACTTAAAAACTTAAAACCACAACTGAATACTAACCCATACAATCACTAATACTCTTTTATTCCTAATTAAACCATTTTTCAACTGTGAACAATTTGTCAGCATTTTCTATTCCGTTTACCAATATATAATAACTTGTGTGTTACACCTCTATTCTTTTATATATATATATATATATATATATATCCTGGAGAGAGATGGCCTCCAGCAGGTTTTAAATGCCCAAGAAATGCTGTGTGCCACTACAGCACCCCCACAACTCCATGAGGAGTTATGGAACCATACCATATATATGAGAAGTCAGTAAATCAGGATTTGAAACTGAAGTCTTACATTGATAATCAATTCTATTGTTTGTCACCAAACCTTCCAATCCTTACTTTTTCAGAAGCAATTGTGTTTGGGAGTACACATCTTCTGTCACAATTATATAATAGAGACACACACACACACACACACACACACACACACACCTACACATATCCATCCCAACACAACCAATCTCTCCATATCCAATACAATTGACCAACAAGAATCAATAACAGCCACAGTTTTATATGGAACACTTCAAACTCTTTACTTCACTTCTTTTACAGCATTTATTTACTGTTGTTGTTGCTGTTGCTGTTGTTGTTGTTTATATATGTACAAATGGGAGTTCTTCCACTCCACCATCACCACCCTACACCCACCACCACCAACATTATCACCATCAACATCACCACCAACAACATCACCAGCACCAGCACCTTACACCCTCTACCACCTCCATCTCTAACACCTTCCTCTCCACCACCACCAACCACCCACTCCATCACCAATCTCACCACTACCACTACCACCCACTACAAACCATCACCACCCCCACCACGTCTCCATCACCAATCTCACCACCACCATCACCTCCTTCCAAATGCAATATATTCATACTCTGACATTTTCTATCTCTGCTCCAGTGATAAGTAGATCAGAAGATGGAAGCTAGTTTTAAAAAGGAAAATAAATAGAAAGATGTACTATCTTTTGTTAAGGCTAAAAATCATTTACTTAGAGAATTCGTTTTCCAATTCTTTCAGAAACTCTCCAGCTTGGGAGAGCTTCTTTCTGCTTCGTTAAATGTATTTTCAATGTAAGTTTTATACAACCAGCAATGGAGGAAATGTGTTGGATTAACAAACTACCAAATAGTTCCAGACATGGCCGGCTGTATGGTTAAGATGTTTTCTATGTAAACTACATGCTATCAACATGTGATGTTTTCCAACAGATGGCGACTTCAATAGAGCTGCGTTTTTTCTCTAAAACAGTTTTGTTCGTTTCTGCCATGGCCCACTTCTGTCTTTCTATTTCTTCTTTCTATTTCTTCTTTAATTTCTCATTCTATTTTCTGATGAAGGACTAGCGTCTGAAACGTTAAGACTTTTTTTCCTACCATATCAAGTGTAAAACTAATATATTTCTTCATTATACTGTGTTGTTTGCCTTTTCCATACATGGTTTTATGTTTGATCCGTCTGCATGACACCTTGGGCAAGTAGATGCCCTCTACCATCACCACCATCATCATCATCAGATTGAGTGATTTGTCCAGGCCTTTTCTTTGTCTTTCGTTAGCTGAGTAACACAAGGTGCCACCCCCACAAATGTAGGCAGTTGTCTGCTAACTAAACTTGGTCATCCTCACCAGTGACTATCATTAAAGTTTTCAAATAATTTTACCAAAAAATAATCAGAAATTTTTGAGGGAATTGATAAAATATTCATTAAGCTGGTGTTTGGAACATAACTTAACAAAGGTTCTTACATATAATAGAGAGATACATTGTATCCCTGCCTGCTGTAAGAAGCGACTAAAAAGGTTGGTGTCTGGTAGTGGTGGTAGTGGTGGTGCTGCTGATGATAAACAGTTTAGCATCATAAAACTACATAGAGGTAGAGAATATTTGTTATAAGCTGGTAGAGATGTTCACAAGATACTCCATGGCTCCCTGGACCTTAAACTAATGTACCAGCTGAACCCTACTTCTCATATCCCCTATAATCATATCCCGATATATAATGGGATTTGTTTCTGAATTACTCCTTTTATACGTAACATATTATAGAAATTTAAGAAAGAATTTGTAGCTCTGACATAACTAAGAGTTGCTTACAAAGGAGAGATAGATTTCTAAAGCAGAAGAAAACGATGAAAGACTCTTATCAATGATGAATGTAGACAGAAATAAGTTTCTTCAATACCTTAGCTTTAACAAACCTTAATTGAACAGATATATATATATATATATGCAAACGTGGAAGATGGACGTTAAACAATGATGATGATGATGATGATACATATATATATGTGTATATATATATATATATTTACATATATATATCATCATCATCGTTTAACGTCCGTGTTCCATATATATATATATATATGTGTATATATACATATATATATGTGTATATATATATATATATATATATATGTATACATATTTATATACATATATATATGTATACATATTTATATACATATATATATGTATACATATTTATATATATATATGTATGCATATTTATATATATATATGTATGCATATTTATATATATATATATATATACATATTTATATATATATATATATATATATCTATACATATATATATATATGTATACATATTTATATATATATATGTATACATATTTATATATATATATATATGTATACATATATATATATATATATATATATATATATATATGTATACATATTTATATATATATATATATACATATTTATATATATATATATATACATATATATATATGTATATATGTATACATATTTATATATATATATATATATGTATACATATTTATATATATATATATATACGTATACATATTTATATATATATATATATATACGTATACATATTTATATATATATATATATATGTATACATATATATATATATATATATATATATATATATATATATATGTATACATATTTATATATATATATATATGTATACATATTTATATATATATATATATGTATACATATTTATATATATATATATATGTATACATATTTATATATATATATATGTATACATATTTATATATATATATATGTATACATATTTATATATATATATATATATGTATACATATTTATATATATATATATATATACGTATACATATTTATATATAGAAAGATTTGAATGGATACAGTTTAGTTGAAAGGAATTTATTGACACGTGTTTCTATAACAGTTACATAACCTAAAACAGCTATCTACAAACTTTTAGTTATGCAGACATTCAATATTTCAATGTTATTATTTACTGTCATTTCATCAGAATAATATTACTGAGGACCTATTTAGTTTTTATAGAGAATATTAGGAGGGAGGGGTGAAGTTGTTAGAAGAATAGTTGAAGGAGTGGTTTTTCGATAGCAGTGAGAATTCTTGGTGGCAGTGAGTAATTAGATTCCCATCTGTTGTTTTGACATTTTTTATAGAATATATTATTGGTTATTTTTCTAAATCTATAGAAGGATTAGAGATAGTAAAGATATGCGTGGTTGGTTTTGTGTTTGCACTTAATTAACATTCAGACTTAAATTTTTCTTTCAAGTGTACGTATCCTTTCACCCACGCATTCACACACAAATATATTTGCACACCTCTACAAAATACATATACTCACAATTCACATATTCATACTTACATATATATACACATGCATACACATATATATACACACATGTATTCATATACATACATACGCGCTCATGTGTATACATTTTCATACTCAACTTATCTTTATATACACACGTATAGACACACTCATATATTTATATATATATATATATTTATATATATATATATATATATACGTATACATATTTATATATATATATATATATATACATATTTATATATATATACATATTTATATATATATATATACATATTTATATATATATATATATATATATATACATATTTATATATATATATATATATATATATATATATACATATTTATATATATATATATATACATATTTATATATATATATATATATATATATATACATATATATATATATGTCCCACCCTTGCAAGCAGGGAAAAGCGGACGTAAAATGATGATGATATATATATGTATAGATATATATATATATATTATACTATATTATATTATATTATATATACAATTAGGGGCTTGTTAAAGCTAATATACTGAATAAACTTATTCTTTTTACTACGTTCTGCAACAGTTTTTAATAGAAATGTGATTGTACAATACAAAACTAATATATATATATATATATATTATATATATATATATATATATAATATATATATATATATATATATATATAGAGAGAGAGAGAGAGAGAGAGAGAGAGAGAGAGATAGAGAGAGAGAGAGAGAGAGAGAGAGAGAGAGAGAAACATATATATTAAAGTATTTGGATGAATAAATGCCTTAAGCATAATGGTAAGTTAATTAACAGGGTATAGGTAAGCCAAAGAAACATTTTCTTTCTTTTTACTTCTTTATCTTAAAATGGTGTGGAAGCAACAGAGTACTAATACCCTTTTGAAAGGCTTTTTTTATATTGTGATATATAGAGAATTACCTGGGTGAGGTTACTGTTGTTTGTGGCTAGTTCCATTGAAATTAGTTGAGACAAAAAAAACCCAGCACAATGGACAATGTAATTGTTGGTTTAGTGTTAGGTACATCAGTCAAGCTGGTTGGTCTTCAGTTCAATCCCAGGGTTAGTGAATCTATGGTATATATATATATATATATAATGTGTGTGTATGTCAGGTTCAATTGGGGGTAACCACAGTTAGTAAGGTACTCAAAGAAATCATCAGGGCTTTACTGTTGATTCCTTTTGAATGAAACAGTTCTAGAGTCCTGTAGAAGCCATGTCTATATTAAATTTGATATAAGGACATTTTTTTCCAATTCCAACCCGCCCGTCCCCCCAATCTATCTTATTTCTCATTCTTTCTTCTGATGAAGGACTAGCGTCCGAAATGTTAAGACCCTCTTCCTGCTATATCAAGCGTTAACCTAATATATCCCTTCCATATACTGTACCAATTGTGTTGTTATTTCTGTTTACCTTTTACACACATATATATATATATATATATATATATATATATGCTGAAGCATATAGACAATATGCCCCCACACCCTCCCACTGCAAAGTGGTCGTGGAGGTGCCACGGCAAAAAAGCACCCAGCACTCACTGTAAATGAGGTTGGTGTTAGGAAGGGCATCCAGCTGTAGAAATCGAGCCAAAATCAGTTCCTGTATGAGCAAGGCATGGTCAGCCGACCAGACACTGCCCACAACAGGACAACCCGTCTAACCCATGCTAGCATGGAAGAACGGACGTAAAACGGTGATGATATATATATATAAACATTCTAAAATTAAAGGACTCCCAGAAATTTGGTGAGGGTCTGTATTGGAAACCATTCATTTGAGAGTTCACTAAGTTCTCTTGCTGTGAGGAGTGTCATATTCTTCAATCCTTCTGGCAACTGACCTTAACAAACTCATCTTTTAACTTTCTTAATTGATTGTTAGATTGTTTTCCTTGGGGATAAATACTTGTATTGACATCTTGGAGACTAAAAACTGACTTAAAGAGAAATGGTAAAATATTTAATGAATGCCACAATCAAGTTGAATACACATCCTGTCAGAATATTGGCTTCAACATTGTGGAATTTCAGTAATCAAAGAAGTTTTTTACCTTGTTTTTTCATATGTACAGTAACAAGAATAAGGGTTAGAAACAAGGTGGGCTTTATGGTATCTATGCTAACTGGAATTAGTAACATAGCAAGAATGAAAATAATTGCATTTTATAAGTATGACAAGGTAAGCATTAAAAGTTACAGTGACAAGACAAGATACAGCAAAATTCAATTGATGTCCTATCCTATCTGTCACCTTCGTGTGAGACAGCAAACACAGCTTTACACTAACAGTACCTGTTTCCCATCAAGTGATATAAAGACAGAGTAGATCAGTGAAAGCAAACTTATGACAGGCATGATAGTAGTGATATGTTTTAGGTGACATGAGATGGATTTGGAAGTAGATTTCAAAATTTCATGTTATATTTTATTAAAACTCCTTATAGTTGAGTGGTTAAAGTATCTTGGGTAGAAATGTCTTCTACTATAGTCTCGAGTGGACCAATGCCTAGTGAGTGGAATTTGGTTGACAGAAACTACAGTTGCTTGTCATATATATATATATATATATATATACACACACACAGGGTGTCCCAAAAATGTATACACACTTCAACAGTATTCTAATAAAAGGGTGTATAATTTTTAAGGGACTCCCTGTGTGTGTATATATATATATATATATGTGTGTAGGGGGGGATTGTAAATATGTATTTGTGTGTCCATGTATGTGTGTGTGTGTGTGTATGTTGATGTCCTGTTTAACTTAAGAAAGATCAATAGAACAGGTACCTTTGATCCCCTTCTGCCAGGTGTTGTGACCGGGAGATAATATCAACAAATGGAAGACCAATGGAAACAATGTTTCCTTGGTCCGATTTGATTAGTTCCATCTCACTCGGTAAGTGAATGAGGTCTGGGATCTTTTTGATTGATTGTGTGTGTGTGTGTGAATATATGTGCCTATGTATGTATGCATATATATGTATGTGAGTATATATATATATATATATATATATAATTAGCTTCTATGCATACGTGTGTGTGTATATATATATACATGTATGCATATATATATGTATGTGGATATATGTATCCATATATATATATATGTATGTGGATATATGTATCCATATATATATGTATGTGTGGATATATGTATACATACATACATATATATAGTTATATACACACACACACACATAACTTGTTCTTTGCATCTAAATAGCTTTGTCAGGCAATAATTTTTTTTATTTTTCTAAATTCATCTTAAAATAATAACACTTGAAAATAAAAAGAATAACAAACAGCATGTAAAAAGAAACAATAAAAAAAACATGTCATCTACTTTTACTTTTTTAGTTGAAAAACTAAAAATATTTTCATCCTGTTGCTTTTTGCCTTTTAGTTTACTTTAAAACTACCATTTCTTCTTTCTTTCCTTCTTCTTCTTCAATAATTCTATCACAAGAACAGTAAATGTCAGAGTACCATTTTATAAGTTCTATCTGTTTCCATGACAACCAGGTAAGAGTTATTGAAGCAAAGCTAATCTATACAGACAAGTGCTTACAACTCAAAAACCACTTGCTTCTGACATACACCATAATGAACAAGTAATATTCGAGGAAAATCCAATTATTCTATATAGTTAATTATATAGATGTTAACATGAACATTTTCATAATAATATTCATTAATTCCTTGCTTCGGTCGTTGATAAAAAAATATACACATCTCTTTATGTAAGATGGGAATAGCAAAATGTTACAAGAATATTTTCTTAGCAAAGGTGTCCTTTCCAATAAAAAGATGATTCTTATTGAAATTATCTAAATGTCAGAGTTATTTCTAAGCAGACTAATACATTAATATGTTGCTAAAGGTCATATGATGTAATTGTTTATATTTTAATTGAAAAAAAACAAACAAAACAAAGGCAAACACAAAAGAAAACATGTTACATAGTATTTGAAAAATATAAATTTTACAAACACGGATGAAAATGTATTTCAGTGATTCACAAACAATAAAATATACATGCACACATATATATATATATTCACATATGTATATATATATATATATCCACATAAGTATATATATATATATAGTAATAATAATAAATGAGAAAACTAAAATCCAAAGAGGGCTCGATAAGGATGAATATATATCAAATATATATATTCCTGGTTTTTAGAATAAGTACACCATACCCCTGGGTGTCGTGAGATGCGATGAAAATGGTTGTCATCAGAAAAGGAATTAATTGTAAAAGCACCCTATGTCAAACCACCATGTTCACTTCTTGGAGAAACCTGGGTCTAGAGATTTCAAGTATTTGATGGTTCCCATAATATTCTGAGGTTTCTGAAAGTTAAGGAGGGGGTTCTTCTCTGAAGACCTTCTGCTGTTCAACTCTCTTCAGACTTTTTTTTACCATTTAATTGTTCAGAAGAAGAATCTATATAAAATATTTCCTTTAATCTATTCTAGACTGGAGAAATCCATTAAAGTCCCATGAAACTTCATCAATTATTAAGTAGACTCGAGTTGTTGCTAAGATATATGTTATTTTCTTTTCATTTGTAAAGTATGAGCAACTAATTCATTTAGACATAATATTCAAGACCATTACATGTTAGGACTTGTTCTCAATGAGAAAAGATTAATTTTATTATCTGTGGTTTCAAAGATCTGATTGTAATTAAATAGTAACAAAGAAATGAGCCTAAGATCTCATTTATTGTTAAAATTATTATAATTAAGTAAATAAGTTAGAAATGAATTTTTTTTTAAAATACTCTAATTTGAGAAATCAAAATTAGAATTTACAATTTGTTTAGTATTAAGTACTAATCAATAATGTCCATTCTTTTCTCTGAACAAAGACCTCTTATATATAATGTAGGTAATTTGATTAGTGTTATCAACACCAGCATTTTACTGTGACTTATCTATACATAATAGAGGCAGTCATTAGAATATTGGATAGGTAACTTTGTGATATTCAGTTCGACTCTCTGCTCTCTCAGTTCAGATCTCATTGAAGTCAACTTTGCCTTTCATCCATTTGAGGTCGATAAAGAAAAATACCAGTTAAGTACTGCGGTCGATTGTTCTTCTATATCTGTTCCTCACTTCCTTTCTCTCACGCTCTATCATACTCTGGAAGAAATCTGCTGTATTCAGACCTGGAGAGGAGATGGGCTCTGCCAGGTTTTAACATGCCCTAGAAACTCTGTATGTCAATACGGTGCCCCTTTGACTCCCACCGGAGTTACAGGACCATGCATGCATGTATTTATATATAATACACAAGCATGCTCTGTTGGATGTGCAATGTCAATGTACGTGAATGACCAAGCATGGATGAGTTGAGAGAGAAACTGTGTGTAAGAGGGATAAGTTGTGGTGTGTGGCAGAGAAGACTGCAATGGTATGGACATGGGATGCGCATGGAGGATGACCGCTGGGTAAAGAAGTGCCAAGAAATTCCAGTAGAAGGAAGACGCAGTCGAGGAAGACCTCAAAAAACATGGGCAGAGGTGGTGAGAGCAGAACTTAGATTGCTGAAGCTCATGGAGGAGATGACGAAGGACCGTGACAAATGGGGAGATGCTGTGCTGAATAGGAACTGTCCCACCCTTGTAAGCAGGGAAAAGCGAACGTAAAATGAGGATTATTATCATCTCATCCTCATCATTGAGTGGAGAAGGATAGGGAGTTCCAAATGAAAGGAAGATGTAGTTAAGCTAGGCCAATATACTGGGTAAAAAACATTACTTTGTTTTATTTGTCATCCTTTACTCTTTATATCTTTGTATCTTTACTCTTTACTTTGTACCAGCTTTTTGAAACTTATCGATCTTTTAAAGAATACAAAATTTACTAAATGATTTATTTCAATCTCTGTCTCTGGCTCAAATACTGATTTATTTTCAAAATTAACACCAGCTAACTTTTACCATAAAAAGTTCTAGTTTAACACATCACAATTGTTTCATTTTATGTAAAAACAACTCAAGTGTATGTGCTTAAACAATTTCAACATGATTATGTAATCAAAACTCTCCATACTCTCTCTCTCTTACATCTACAACTACAGGTTACACTACTTTAGCACTATTGTCTTTACTAACCAAACACGGCATGCTATTTCTCTTCTATTGAACACAATATGTAGCGGTGGTAGTGGTGGTGGTGGTAGTAGTAATAGAAGTAGTAGTAGTGGTGGTGGTGGCAGTAGTAATAGTAGTAGTAGCTAGATATTTACTATATTTAATCACAAACCTTTTCATTTCATGTTTCCTGGTTTCAGACAGCCATTTGGTCTCACATTGATTTCTATCTTGTTCTGTTGTATTGTCTTTCTGTTTGGTTGTGAGACCAGGTCAACAGTATTAACCATATCAGTGTTGTATTGTCTTTCTGTGTGTTGTGAGACCAGGTCAACAGTATTAACCATATCAGTGTTGTATTGTCTTTCTTTTCCATATGAATATAACTGAAGCGAGTGTAACATTCTTACATAAACAAATGCTGCTACTACTACCGCTGCTGCTGATGATGTTGGTAGTAGTAATAGAAGTAATAATAATAATAGTGATAATAATGATATTGTATATACCATATTTAGGTTAATATCCACTATTTATCCCAGCAATGAAGTATATATATCTAATATAGTAAAGTAAATATATATCTATATCTAATATAGTAATATATATATCTATATATCATATAGTTATATATATATATATATATTTATATATATATAATATAGTAATATATATATATATATAATATAGTAATATATATAATATAGTAATATATATATATATAATATAGTAATATATATATAAAATAGTAATATATATATAATATAGTAAAATATATATATTTTACTATATTATATATATATATATATATATATCTAATATAGTAAAGATCTAAACATGTTTTGTTGAGATCTTTTGTAAATAATCCTGATTTACAGATTACAGTAAATGATATTAGTCGATTCCATGAAAAGCAGATTTAATTATCTTCGATAATCATGAAATGTTAAGCTATATTCAAATATCCATTCCTTGTGCCAATAGTCCACTAGTTTAACCATCCAAACACTACACGCTCCCCTTTTTTTCTTATATCAATTTAATCTTTTGCTTCTATCATATTAACATCTTCATGGATATTTTAATATCTGCTTTTCTCATGATAGTAACGCTTGAATGACTCAGCAAAATTAATTCTTTTCATCACCCTTTGACCAATTCTTCAGTTAACTCCTTTAAAATAAGTTTCTTTCTTCATTCACATTCTTTTACAAACCATCTCTCTTCTCTAACTACAGCCATGATAGAGAGACAGAGAGACAGACTGACAGACAAACAGCAGGAAAGACAGACAGGCTTTCTTCTAATCAAAGACTGTCAGTCTGTCAGTCTGTCTAGACTGACAGAAAGAGAGAGAGTCTTTGATTAGAAGAAAGCTAGTTTTCTTACAATGTCAAATTTCCTTCTGTCTACTCTCCATTTTCAGTTCTACCATCAACCAATAACTTAAGTTAATTACTTCACCCGATGTTTCAATGTAGAGTTCAATACCAAGTGATCATATTAGTTATACTATTATTTCTTCTACTAATATTCCTTTATACTTATATTGCCAGCACCACCATAACCACCACCACCACCACCACCATCACCACATCCACCACCACTGCCACTACTAATACTATTACCACCATTATCACAGTCACTACATTTGTCATTATAGATTTTATAGTTATTTAACATCAGAGACCGACTAATACTGATAAAGAGATATTTTCTGCTTCAGTGCATCTCCTGCACCTAAATACTGCAGCCATTGCCTACAGAACAACTACAACAATGACAACAACAGCAACAACAACAGCAACAACTACAACAATGACAACTACAACAATTACAATGACAACGACAACTACAACAACAATCGCAACAACCACAACCACAACGTCAACAACAACCACAATAACAACAACAACTACAACAACCACAAGAGCAACAACAACACTGTATAAAATGCTAGCAACTTATTTTGCCAACTACAATCTTTAGTTAAACTATATAAATAGCAAGGGTATTATAATTTAACCTGTAAAGACTCCTAAGTCATCGTAATGTCTCAGTTGTTTACCATTAGTTAAGACATATTCTTACATTGAATCAAGATAATTCTGGTCTCTAGACTTGATATTTTCTGTCTGTTGCTAAAAGCAATTTGATCTTTCAGGTGATAATCTTTACAAATCCTACCGTCAATTCCAGTGAATGTTCCGTCAATTCCAGTGAATGTTCTGTCAATTCCAGTGAATGTTCTGTCAATTCCAGTGAATGTTCCGTCATTAAGTTGGAGAAAGGGATAACGGGTTAATTTCAACTCGTTACATTCCCAAACATTTCTACCCAGCCTCTCCCTCCCTGCCCCCTCTTTAATATTGTGCTGTGTAAAATATAAAGTACAAAAATTGTTATATATATATGTGTGTGTGTGTGTGAGAATATACAAGAACATAACATCATCATCATTGTCAATAATAACAGCATTATCACCACCACCACAACAACAACAACAACAACAACAATAAGAAATAAATACCAGTAATTTGCGACAGTTGAATCAACTGATTATATTCCCAGACAAAAAAGCGTCATTGTTTTTAAGAAAAAATATTTGTCAAATGTTCATTTACCTGAAAATAATTTAAAAAATATAAAATATCACATTTTAACTTTAGCTTTTGTATTAACAACAGAAAAAAAAGAGTTTGGCTTAAAATAAAGTTCTGTCTTCCGTCTCCTCTTGGTTATAATTCAGAAGTTGTGTTTAAGGAATGAAAAGAAGAAAGAATCTTTTTTTGTTAAATTTCATACCTGACTAAGTGGACATGATAGTGTTAACTGATGCAGGAACTGGGCTGAAAATCTCTTGCATCTGAAAATCAAACTAAAAATAATAAAAACAACATGAAAATAAAGAAGGCTTGAAACTGCTCTACAGTGTTAATATATAATATATGGTGGAAGGAAGAAGGCTTCAAACTGCTCTACGGTGTTAATATATAATATATGGTGGAAGGAAGAAGGCTTGAAACTGCTCTACGGTGTTAATATATAATATATGGTGGAATGAAAATAACAATGAACAGTGAAAATAGACTTGAAGGGAAAGAAAACAAATGAAAGACAGCAGGGGATTAAAATATAAGATAAGAGAGAAGACAAAATAACTGAAGATATAGAAAAATAGTTTCAGAAATAAGATTAAAGATTAAAACAGAAAATAATAGAAAACAGAGAAAAGTAATGAAAGTAAATAAGTTAATCAAAAGAAACTAAGCTTTGAATATTAAAATAAAATTAGGAAGAGAAAGTGTAATGTATTTTTAATGATGTGGGAAACAACTTCTTGTATTTTGTCACTAATTCTAAATATTTCTTGGAACAAGAATATTAATTTTTCTTTTGTCTTTTTGGATGTTTTTTTTTTGGGGGGGGGGGCCTGGTATGCTATCACTTTTACAAGTTTTCCTTTGAAGTTTTTATGTTTTCGACAAATTTGTCCTAGAATTTCAAAATAAATATAAGATAAAAGGTTGAGAAAACTCTAAAGTTATGTCATATCTGTGACATTTTCTCTAGTGGTGGCATTGTGTTAAAATGCACCCAGTATACTCTGTAAAATGAAGGGGTGTTAGGAATGGGCATCTACCCATAGAAACCATGCCAAGCAAAAGATTGAGAGAATCCTAAAGTTGTCAAATATATGACAGAAATATATACAAGATCTTGAACCAATATTTATGAGAGTCTGTTGAAGACATGTCAAAAAATGTTTTATACATGGGAAGAGAGGGAGACCATGAGTCAAAACGCCTAAAGATAAATATGGTAAACACGAGAATACACATTTGTAGAAGATTTAGGCTCAATTTTGGGACAAGGGAAAGATGATTAAATCGACCCCAGTGTGTTACTGGTATTTTATTTTATCGACTATGTAAGGACAAAAGGCAAAGCTAACCATGACAGGATTTGAACTCAGAACATGCATGGCCTCATAGCCATAGGGGCACCAAATTGACTTACAGCATTTCTAGGGATATTTTTAAATTTGGCAGAGCCCATCTCCTCTCCAGATTTTAATACTGCAGATTACTTCCAGAGAATGATATAAAGAGGGATAGAATGGAAGTGAGAAAGAGATATAGTGAAAGAATTGACCCCAGTATTAGACTGGTACTTTTTCATCAACCTCGAAAGGATGAAAGGCAAAGTTGACTTCAGCAGGATTTGAACTCAGAGAGCGGAGAGCTGGAAGAAATACCTCAAAGTATCCTATCCGACGTTCCAACAACTCTGCCAATTCCTTACCTATATGAGAAGATTAAGATAAATATAGATCACCTACACGATCTCATTTGTTTCGGCCTCGATGGCGCGGCACCAACATAACTTTACATAGAACGGGGTGGTGTGGATGGGGTGGGGGTGGTGGTGGTGGGACGGGGTGTATTTTGTTAGAGATGCCTACTGGCTGGAGTAGGTTTTACTATATATTTAGGTAAGGCGGGTCTTCTCTGTTACTGAGTACCGCCAAAGGTCACGGTCCAGTGACATTGTCTTGGAGAGGTGTAAGTGTGTGATGTCGGAGTTTATCAGCTCGTCCCAGGTTTTTCTAGGTCTGCCTATTCCGTGACTACCGTCTATCTTTATTGCCCTGCACTTTGTTATACAGCTATCGACTTTCATGCGCATCACGTGTCCATACCAACGTAGCCTTCTCTCGAGTAAACAACATCTGATCCCTCTTATCTCTAATTTTTTCCTTAGCTCGTTTATGCTTTGCCGTTCACGTATATTACTGTTACACATCCAGCGGAGCATGCAAGCTTCGTTCCTCTCTAGTCTGCGTATATCCTCTGCACACAATGCCCAGGTCTCACTGCCATGCAGCATTGCTGTTCGTATGCAGGCATCGTACAACCTGCCTTCAAAAAAACACACAGTCCACGCTGTAATGTGGCCGTGTAGGCAACACGGTAAAAACCTCCCAGACCCACACTGTAAATGTGGTTGGTGTTAGGAAGGGCATCCAACTGTAGAAAACCTGCCAGACAGTCCTATGCGAGCAAGACAATCACTCTTGCCTCAAGTGGGACTACCCCCGTCCAAACCCATGCAAGCGTGGAACACGGACGTTAAACGTTGATGATGATGATGATTACTATAATTCTTGCATGCCAGTCATATTAAACTATTTCAAGTATAATGTGAATCTTGATGGATATATAAATTTATGTATGGACCCCTCTCTCCCATAAACTAGTCACAGAGGTACTGAAAAAATGGGGGTCATGGTTATTGTCCTATCCTCCCTTCTCTGACGAGACAAATAAAAAATTATTTTAAAATTATTAATCATCTTGGAAAAAAAATCCATTTTTCATCAGCTTAACAATATAGACTTCTTGTGAAAAACTGGCGGAGCAAAACACTGACTTTAATGAGCCAAACAGACTTAAGTTCTTATCTAAGAAAAAATTATGAAAGGTCACTTTCAAGAGGTGGGGGAGGGGCAGTAATGGGGGGGGGGGGTCTGTAAGGATATTTTGAAATTGGCTCTAATTACTTTCTTATTTCTTTTCATAGTCTTTCATGTTGCGTAAACATGAATAAAACAGAGGAGAAAAATATAAAGTGTAAAATTTGGAATTTCTCAGTCACGTATAAAAAAACTTTCAGCCAAATCTTCAGTAAAACATCAATAATTTTAACAAAGAAAAATCAATGCATAGAGAATTTTTACTTTTATATTTTATATTTCATTATCGTTATTATTGGACATATGTATATATATATATATATACATATCTATGGTCATATATATATATATATATATATATATATATATATTATATTAATAAATATATATATATATATATATATATATCTGTTGGTACAATATATATATTTATTATATATATATATTTACACACATATATTTATATATGTGTGTGTGTGCATGGGTATGTGTGTTTGTCTTTAGTATATGTGGTTGTGTATGTGTATGCATTTGAATATGTATATGTACAGGTGTTTGCGTGTGTGTGTATTTATACTTGTGTTTAAATGTGTCTAATTATGTGTGTGTGTGTTAGTGTATAAGTTAGTGTGTATAAGCACGTGTGAGTTAGTGTGTGTGTTAGTGAGTGTGTGAGCATATGTTAGTGTGTAGGTGTGTGTGAGCATATGTTAGTGTGTTAGTGTGTGTGAGCATGTGTATCTTTTTCCAAATGTTTCTCTTTCTTTTTTTAAGATTAAGATATTTCTATTTTTTAAGTAAAAATCCTTATTTGAAAAAAATGTATGACATACTTCAGACTACTGAGAGTGAGAGAGAGAGAGAGGGAGAATGGCAGCGAGAGAGGGAAAGAGAGAGAAAGAGAGAGAGACCATTGGTTTTAATGATCTTAATCAATTTATCAATAGAATTCGAACTACAATGTATTAATCAATGCTACTTGAAATAAAAATTTTAATCAATAGATCAATATTATTGGAGAAATAGAATAGAGAATATTTTTACAGTGGAACTTTTTAAATGTTTTCGTTTCCTTTATTTTATATTTTATCTAATCTTCATTTTTATTTTATTTCATTTTATTATTATTATTACTATTATTTTCTTTCATTATTGTTTCTGAGATATATGCCGAGTGTCTTCCTGACACCTAGGGCAAATAAATTCACAGTGTGCATTGGTAAGCCACTTAATACAACACATTGATTATAGTTAAAAAAAAAAAAAAAACAGTATACATATATACACATGTGCATATGCATATGTAAATACAAGGAGGGTTATCAATCTTACAGAGATAGTGCCCTTCTCAATAGGTGTGCAGTACCAGTCAAAACAATTGTTTGCACCTCGTGCAGAGAGGGTAAACCAGGAATCATTCGCAAATATTGTTCTGTTACTTTCTTGATCATACCCAGTCTTCCTACAATCACTGGTATTGTAACGGCCTTGAGGTGCCACATTTTCTCAATTTCAATAAGCAGATCTTTATATTTTCGTAGCTTGTCCAATTCTTTTGCCGCGATATTGTGATCACATGGGACGCTCATATCTATCAATAAACAGACCTTGTTATGTTGATCTTTTACAATCATGTTAGGTCTATTTGCTTTTAAGGTCCTGTCAGTATGTACAGGAAAGTCCCAGAGAATTGTTACTTTTTCTCCTTCAGTTACAGCCTCAGGGTGATGGTTGTACCACTTGTCTTCAGCTTTGATTTTGTAATGCCGACATATTACCCAGTGTAGATATTGGCCAACTCTGTCATGTCTATATTTGTATTCTACTGATGTTAAAACTTTACATCCAGAGACTAAGTGATTCACTGTTTCAACCCCAGCATTGCAGAATCAGCACTTTGGGTTTATTCCGTTTCTCATCACATTGGCCTGGTAATTACGAGTCAATAAGCTTTGATCTTGGGCAGCTAAGATGAAGCCTTCACTCTCCGCCTTTAGCCCTGAACTATGTAGCCACTGATGGGTGTGCTTTTGGTCAACATCAGCTTGTTTGCTACGGGCCACATATTTGCCATGCAGAGGTTTCTGCTCCCAATTTGATGCTAATTGTCCTTGCCCTTTTGCTTTTGCCAGTGATTTTATATGCCTAGCAGCATCAGTTGCAGCAGTTTCTTTAATCTGTCCAGCCTGGGTATCAAGCATGAGATCAGTAGCATATTTTTTGCTCTCCTTCAAGATAGAATGAAGCTTCTTACTTCTCTCATGCTTTTCAACAAGTTTCAGCATACAGTCGTTAGTTTTTTCAAGGTATTTGGCCAGTCCAATGATGGTGGTCTTGTAAGCAAGTTCAAATTGGATCAGGCCCCGGCCTCCCTGAGTTCTAGGAAGGTAAAGACGATCCACATCTGCTTTTGGGTGGTGCATCCTATTACAGGTCAGTAGCTGACGGACTTTGGTGTTGATTCTTTTGATTTCACTCATATTCCAGTTCAACACACCGAAGCTATAAGTGATAACTGGGACTGCCAAGGAATTTATGGCTAGCACCTTGTTACGAGCGTTTAGTTCTGATCTCAGAACTGCATGTACTCTCCTGTAACATTCTTTCCTTATCCTCTCTTTCATACTTGCATGCTGTATGCCAGAGCCCTCATTAATCCCTAAGTATTTATAGGTTTGTTCCTGCTCAAGTTCCTTTATGATCATTTCAGCATCCAATTCAACTGAGTCTGAGTTGACAAGCTTCCCCTTCTTGAAAGTGGCTTTTGCACACTTGTCAAGTCCAAACTCCATCCTGATGTCATCGCTAAACGTTTTTACTGTCCGCAAAAGGCCTTCCAGTTCGTCATTATCTTTGCAATATAGCTTCAAATCATCCATATAAAATAGGTGGCTTATTTTTTTGTTGTCAATTCTATAACCGTACCCTGTTCTATTAAGCTCGGATGTAAGGGGTATTAAAGCTATGCAGAAAAGCAAGGGTGAAAGTGAGTCACCCTGGAATAGACCACAGTTGATGTTTATATTCCCAGAGCACAGTACCCCAGTGGAATGAGACAATTGGAGATTTGTGTTCCATAATGACATATTGTGCTTCAGGAAGTTTGAGATCACAGGTGAGATTTTGAAGATGTCCAGTGATTTCAGAATCCATGAGTGTGGTATGCTGTCAAAGGCTTTTTTATAATCCCTCCATACAGAACTGAGATTTCTGTGTTTATTATGACAGTTCTCAAGGATCATATGATTAATCAAAAGTTGATCTTTGCAACCATATGAACCTCGTTGGCACCCTTTTTGTTCAATGGGGAAAAGATTGTTCTCCTCCAAAAACACGTATGCTTTTTCCATGAGAATAGAGGTTAATAGTTTATAAGTGGTGGACAAGCATGTTATGGGCCGATAGTTTTTTCTATCTTTGGTTTCGTTGTTCTTTGGTAGAAGGTAGGTAATGCCACTTGCTATCCAGTCTGGTGTATTTTTTGGATCTTTCATAATTCCATTAAACAGCTTGACCAATATATTGTGAGTGCATGGGAGTGAGGAAAGCCAGAAATTTGGCACCCTGAGATTTATTGAGTGCTGTCCTTAAGTCCGCTATAGAGATGTCTTCCTAAGCCTGTTCTTTTAAATTCGTGTAGGATTTTTCCAGGTGACTAATCCAATCTACATTAGTATTATATGTCTTCGCATCACTCCAAATCTTACTCCAGAAGTTTTCAACTTCTTCTATGGACAGGGGGGCTTCAATAATTTTTTTTTCCTTCCCTACTTCTCTATTAAATGACTTGGCATTGGATGAGAACAATTTATTTTGCCTGTAGAAGTTGTTTCGCTTCTCGAATCTACGAATTCGTTGGGCTTTCACTTGGACTTTTTGTTTCAGAGATTCTTTTGTTGAAACTATTGCTTCTCTAGAAGACAGTCCATATTTTCTCTTTAGCTTTCTTACCTTCTTTATTATTATTATTATTATTATTTGGTATTTCTAATGGAAGAGAAAGTTCTTCTATATTCCAGATTCCACCCTGAAATTAGAAACTTAATGCTTGACTCCTACAGTGAAAAATAATAATAATAAAAGCAGAGACATAATAAATCATAGGTTCATACATTACTAATGGCATATATTCAGTAGAGATGGGCATGGATGGAGCGAGGGGTCAACTATAATACACTTTATAATATTTCTGATTTAGGCACAAGGCCAGCAATTTTATGGGAGGTCAATGTTGATTAAATCAACATCTGTGTATTAGTGGTACTTTATTTCATTGACCCAACTCTGTTATGATGAAAGGCAAAGCTAACCTCGGCAGGGTTTGACTGGGTGATTTTTGTTGTGGTACCAGCACTACCACCTTACAGAGTGGACTGGGTACCTTTGTATCATGGCACCAGTACCACCTCTTTAAATGTTTGTTGTAGATTATAGGAGAACATGCACCACAATGCATGTGAGACCATCCACATTACTTGGAAACATCTTATTCTATGAAGCAAGTTTCTCAATTATATTTAATGCCTGTGCAGCAAAAAATATTCTCAGCTGCAGTAAATTAAACCTATTTTCAAGTGAGTGCAAAAAATATTTCACCTTTTTTTTCACTGAATCACAATTTATTTGAAACACAGTCCCTCCAAACTGTCACCATATACAAATTAACAGAATCAACAACTGAATTCAATTAAATCTGACAAGAATGGAAATGTGTTTTAGAAATTTTCAGTGCAAATTCTTCCTGCAAATCAACATCACACACTGTGATCAATAATGGTTACGTAAAAGCTCTGTGGGATCTAATAACTAAAGATCAACAATTTGATGAAGAACAGTGACTTGGCATAACTGGTAAATTGCCAGGTTATATAGTTGCTGAACTAACAAGGGATACATGTATATGGCCATTTGACCTGTAGAAATAGCAGCTAAATCTCCCTCAAATCTATATGGTTACTCAACTATTCACCACCTCTAAATGTATATAATATAAATGTCAATAACAGTCATTGTGAATGTTCTACAAACAAACTGACCAAAGCTATCATTATCAGTTTCAAAGATCACCAATAATCAAAATTGGCAACATGTTCTCCACAGACAGAAAAATTAATGTTGAAATTTTCAATGAAAATTATTAGGATAAAGTTATGAAGTTATTTATCATGACAAAACCTTAGTCCTTTTCACACCAAACCACATGAGGTCACACCTGGTTCCATGAGGTCACACCTGGTTCTATGTGGTCACACTTAGTTCTATGATACATAGTTGTTCATTTCAAAGTTTATCTTGAGGACTTTCATCACAATTTTATACAATCTTTGTTAAGTTATGTTCCAAATACCAGATTAATAATGAAAAAGTTAGTTATTTTACTAAATCTCTTCAATTTCTAGATTATTTTTGAAGCTATTTGAAAATCATTGGCAGTGTGTTTTGTTAGAAATATGGTAAGATGTGGGTTAATGGTGTGGTGTCCATAAAGCTCTTGTCTCTCCATTTATAGAAAGATAGATAGACAGAAATTGATAGATAGATAGATAGATAGATAGATAGATAGATAGATAGGCAGACAGATAGATAGATATATATAGGCTGAAGAAACAGACTGAGCAAGGTTAGTGGGTGAGGAAATGAATTCTAGTGATATTTATATGTAAAGTAATATAGTAGAAGACATCAGTTGTTTGGTAATTATTTATTTGGCACCAACACAAACATTTCAAACACCAACATTGCTGGGTGTGTGGGAGGTATTTTTTGTGTTTGTATTTGGTTGTATTTATATATTTCTAAGGAGATTTGTAATATTTGTTTCTTCTTTAAACTTTTTTTTTTTTTTTACTGGAGGTTTAAGTAATTTGGGTTAGTTTCCAGCTGAGTACTTTTACTAGCATCACATATAGTTATGGAAGGACCAAGCTGGCTGGAGAGTGACAGGGGACATATAGTTATGGAAGGACCAAGCTGGCTTGAGAGTGACAGGGGACATATAGTTATGGAAGGACCAAGCTGGCTTGAGAGTGACAGGGGACATATAGTTATGGTAGGACCAAGCTGGCTGGAGAGTGACAGGGGACATATGATTATGGAAGGACCAAGCTGGCTGGAGAGTGACAGGGGACATATAGTTTTAGAAGGACCAAGCTGACTGGAGAGTGACAAGACATATGGAAGGACCAAGCTGGCTGGAAAGTGACAGGACATATAGAAGGACCAAGCTGGCTGGAAAGTGACAAGACATATGGAAGGACCAAGCTGGCTGGAAAGTGACAGGACATACCCACTATTCTGACAATGCCACTAATCTACCAACCTGGATGGGGACTTTATTTATCAACCACAAAAGAATGAAAGGCAAAGTTGACCTTGGGTGGGATTTGAATTCAGAACACACGAAGCAGGAACCAATACCACAAGGTATCTTATCCAACTTTCTGTTTTCTGATTTATGCATAAGGCCAACGATGATAAAAGATGAAAGGCAAAGGTAACCTTGGCAGGATTTGACTCCAGAACATAAATGACCGTAACTATATGACGCAAAGCATGCTGTCCAACGCTCTACCAATTTTGCCACTCCACCACCATTGTAGTAATTGTCTGGTACTGAGGATGATGATGTTGAGGAAAAGGATGAAAGGGTAAAGTTTATCTCAGTGGGATTTAAGCACATAACATAGAGAGGCAAAAGAAATCAGTGCAAGGTATTTATTCAATGTGACAGTCTAGTAAGTTTCACCAGAATAACTGGTGACCAATATCTCCTGTCTAACAGCTAGAATCACAATTGTCCACCAAGTAAATATTGATATCATTAGACTTAATACGATTTACATTAAAATGTTAATAAATGATTCTTACTCCTGAGAATCTGATTAATGGCTGAGATTTCTACATTGATGTTTGTTGTTATTATTACCTGTTAGGTCTGGGTAAGTCGATAGATAGTATGATGGTATAATGGTGGTTGGTGTGATGGTGGTTGGTATGATGGTAGTTGGTGTGATGGTGGTTGGTGTGATGGTGGTTGGTATGATGGTGGTTGGTGTGATGGTAGTTGGTGTGATGGTGGTTGGTGTGATGGTGGTTGGTATGATGGTGGTTGGTGTAATGGTGGTTGGTATGATGGTGGTTAGTATCATGGTAGATAGTATAATGGTGGTTGGTGTGATGGTAGAGGGTATGACAGTGGTTGGTGGTTAGTGTGATGGTGGATGGTATAATGGTGGTTAGTATCATGATAGATAGTATAATGGTGGTTGGTGTGATGGTAGAGGGTATAATGGTGGTTGGTGTGATGGTAGAGGGTATGACAGTGGTTGGTGTGATGGTGGATGGTAGTTGGTATGATGGTGGTTTGTAGTTGGTATGATGGTGGTTGATAGTTGGCACCTCATTTATGTAGAATTTTGAAGTAGAAGAAAATCAGCAAGATAAGTCTGCCCCGACTCCTCCAATTTTACCATTGATTTTTTTTTGTCACATATTTCTTGGCTTATATACGAGTATATACTATACGATAATTTAAATTGTTATAGATGGATGGAAAACATACAAAGGATCTGAAGTTATAGAAGAATATAGTTTGAAATGGGAAGGATTGAGTATCATGTAAAGAAAAGTTGAGTCAAAGCAGAAGAAAAGGTATCTATAATATCATGTATAGTTTAGGTCAGAGATCAGGAATGTTTTTAATCTAAAGAGCCATTTTTAGATTTAAAAGAAAATAATTTAGACTATTGGCACCACATAATTTATTATAAACAAAATTACATACAAGAAAACATGAATCTAGCTAAAGTTTTTCTTACCCAAAACGATTTTTGGCTTTGAATCTTATTTGAAATTAATTCAATGTCTGGGTCATTATAATGGTTTCTTGTTTTGGCACAAAATCAACGCTTTAGTGGAGAGGGGGATAGTTGATTATATCAACCCTAATGCATTACTGGTACTTTATTTTATTGATCCCGTAAGGAAGAAAGACAAAGCTAACCTCAACAGGATTTGAACTAACAAAGTAAAGGGCCGCAACTGATGATGATGGCGACGATGATGATGGTGGTGGTGGTGGTGGTGATGATGATGGTGACGACGACGACGATGATGATGATAATGACCATGATAATGATGACAACAACCACAACTACAACAATTATCCAACAAAAATTACAAACAGCCAGGGTAACATTTGACACCACCGTATGGTGATAATGGATAATAAGGTTTTACAATGGTAAAGGTTGATTTTCTTGGAGGGATTTCCAACATCTCCAACAACTCCAATAATTCCAACAACTCTAATATACTATACAAGACCTCCTCTCTGTCATTTCTAGACATTATAATAATTACAACAATAATTCTGTATTATATAAACCTATATCCATTGTGTTAACTACAAACAATAATAAACCTTTGTAATGTCTGAGCTTACCTATTAAGAGGACATCAAACCACGTCTATATATATCTCACTGGATAAATAGTTCTACGGTTTGTGTTCAATAGAATCAAAGATTTGTGGAATTGTATTGCAAAAAAAATCTATAAAAACACAGCAACAAAGAAAGAGTAAAGAGCAACCTTTAATGAAAAGACAACTTATTAATGATGTTAGCAGATCAAAAGTTGTCTTAGATTCTGTTTTAGGAAATATTTTTAATGTAAATAATTGCAAATATTGTATATAATAAATATTCAACATTACATATATAATGTGTGAGTGTCTAAAAAGTAAACAGAAATAACAAAGCAAATGACACAGTACAATGAAGAAATATATTAGTTTAATATTGTTATACTTTGGGAGGGTCATATTGTAATAATATTGCCAGAAATAATAACAGAACACACTCACTGTTTGGTTGGTTTTCACTTCTGTATCTTTTATATCTCCATAGTTGATTTATTTGGCAATCAATGTTTATCATTGACTGACCAACGGTTAAAAATACAGATATAAATATATACATATAGTCTATCAAAGTTCTTTCGTTGCACATCTGCAACATCCTCAGTGGTACTATTATGTTTCCTCCTATTGTATTGTACTATAATCTCTACGCCATTTTTGTTTATTAGTTTAATGCTTGAAATAAAAGGAAAAGAATCTTAATGTTTTGGACACTAGTCCTTCATTGGAAGATGGAATAAAAAATAAGATGAAATAGGGATCAACTTTGCCTTTCATCCATTTAAGGTCGATAAAAAAAGTACCAGTCTAGTACTGGGGTCAATTCTTCCTCTATATCTCTTTCTCACTTCCATTCTCTCTCTCCTTCTCTGGAATAAATCTACTGTATTCAAACCTGGCGAGGAGATGGGCTCCATCAGGTTTTAAAATGCCCTAGAAATGCCATATGCCAATATGGCGCGCCTAAAACTTCCTCAGGAGTTATGGGCCCATACAAGATACAAGATATTTACCTAAAAATCTTCCATCAAAATTCTATATAAGAACCTTTTAAGTTAAGCTCTAAAACCCAGCTTAATACTGAGAAGGTTAGTTGCATAGTTTTGTTTATTTTATAAATATATTATTTGGAAATCGTAGGTAATGTCTTTTATTAGAAATATGGTAAGAGAAGGGTTGATGAAACTTAATCAATATTTTCAATATTTAGTCTCTTCAATTCTATATTTATATATCTGAATATTATCCCCAAGGAACATCACTGCTGTCTGATGGGAGATTATCTTTCTAAGACTTAAAATATGATCTCTAACAATATGTCACATCCACTAAGATTTATATGAAAGAAATGAATATTCAAACTAAATAACATATTCTTCATATCCCTTTTGTTACAATTTCTAATGAAATACATAGCCTGGGTGTTTCAGTTGATTTTGAAAATAATGAAGAAATTGAAGAAATGTTAGTAAATATAGCTTAACTCTTTCATTATTAAGTTGATAAAGCTGATAAGAACAGACTACAGTAATCGGTAGAGCATCCAACACCATGTTTCGTGGCATACAGTTTCAGCCCTTTATGTTCTGAGTTCAAATTCTGCTGAGGTTACCTTTGCCTTTCTTCCTTATGGGATCGATAAAATAATGCACTGGGGTTGATTTAATTAACGTTTCCATACTTCCCCTTCAAATCACTGGCTTTGTGCCAAAAGCAGAAACAATTATTAAGCCGATATTTGGAAAAGTTCTTAGATAGAATTATAATGGAAGGTCTTAACATCAAATATATACACTTTGAAAGCAGCAGACTTGCTTCCTAACACCAGAAGCTGTTTCAGGTAGTTTAATATATCAAAAGTGTTTTACACCATGTCTTACAACAATATAAATTTATTATACGTGTCTGTGGAATACTCAACCATTTACAAGTTTATTCATTAGTTAGACAGTTGGTTAACTAACTTAATATTTATCTTTGAAACTGACAGATGATCTATCATCAGGTCTGAAATTATTCTCAAAACCATTCTTACTTGTTAATATAAAGAATGATGTGTTCATGTTCATGTGTGGAACTGCTATGAAATAGTTTATAAAATAGAGAGAAGACCACCCCCAAAGATGAAAAAAGAAGTTGCCATCGGCTACCATGAGGAATTGAACCCCATATCTCCCAGGCACCAGCTAGGAGATTTGGGATTCAACTCCTCATGGTAGCTGATAGGAGCTTCTTTTTCCATATTGGGGGTGGTCTTCTCTCTATTTTATAGCATCTCTGCACATTAGCACACCATTCTTTATATTAACTTTATCCCCTCAGCACTTTGTAAAAGTCCAAGAGATTGGCTACGTATTCACAATGTTTGCAGATATTCTTACTTTTATTCTTCCTCAAAGACAGAGTGGACAAGAATATATAAAGGTTATTCTAATGATAGAATGTTAAAGCAACTAGAAATTGATATTGTTTGGAGGTGAACAGTGTAAAATCAGATGTTGGAATAGAATAAATAAAATATAAGAATGAATAGATGTATTTTATTTATTCAGAACACCATTTCGTTCCCTCTCATTTATAAATCTTTGGTCTAGTGTTTGTGTAAGAAATCATTATAAGTACTATTATTATTATAACTGAAGTGGTTAGCTGGCACAAATAATGGAAGACCAGACTAAATGTCATACACGCTCTACTAGTTACTAAGAAACCAAGTGTTGATAAATGGCTTGTGAGTGTTGTGTAAACCATTTTTATACAGGGATGTTATCAACAAGATTGAGAGCTAGTAACATATTTACTGGAGAATTTAACATACAGATAAATATCTATCATGGCTCTGATCTCAGGACTTTCCTGTTTATTACACATCTCCATACTGTAACAGAAGACTTCAAGACCAGCTCTACATGGAAATGCTAATATATATTGATACCCTCCCTAAGTGTCATAGTGAAATCAATCAAAGAAGTTGTAGTAAA
>OZ024755.1:827500-860000 GCA_964016885.1 Eledone cirrhosa
GACGTCTGGCAATGGACTTGGTAAACACCCACAAAGTTATTAACCATCTCGCAAACAACAACCCTGAGCACCTTTTTGATCTCCATGTGTCTAACACACGTGGACATGTCTACAAAATCAGAAAACAGCACAGCTCCCATGACTTTCGGAAACATTTTTTCATGCTCAGAGTTGCTGAAGCATGGAACAAACTACCCACGTCAGTTGTTAGCTACCGAGACACTGCATCCTTTAAAACCCTCATGCTTCCCGAAATACGCCAAAACTACACCTGATGTACCCCTTCCATACACATGCACACATGTGTATATCATGACTCATGCACTGTTCATTTTCCTGGTGTTTGTACATTACCCTATATACTATACATACACTTTTTGATGAGTTGTAGTGCACCTGAGCATTATTATTATTTATACACACATATATATATATATCTGTTCTTTATGTATGTTGTATGGATATATATATATACACACATATATATATATATATATATATATATATATATATATATATATATATATATACCCTTGTCATGTATCATTATATATATATATATATATATTGCAGAGGGATCTATCTATATTTTGTGATTTTATTGTAATACAATATCAAACTAAATTACTAAATTAAATAGTGCTGGTGGTGATGATGATGGTGGTGTTGGTGGTGATGATGATGGTGGTGTTGGTGGAAGTGGTGCTGGTGGTGGTGTTAGTGGTGGAGGTGGTGGTGTTTGCAGAGATGGTGGTATCAGTAGATATGTGAAGTTAGTGAAGGTATGTTATGCTTCTGCCAGTAATTTCAATAATACTGTTGATGTTACTGCTGCTGTTGTTGCTGCTGCTGCTGCTGCTGCTGCTGCTGCTGGACAAACTGCCATTACATTAGTAATTAATTAGGCTTGAGTTTAAAAGTTATAATGACTTTTGTTCTATGAAGCCAGCACGATGAAGGAACAAAGGTTGAATAAGAACCCTGAGGATTTACTTTCCTCTCGTTATTTGTTTTAAATATTCCACATAATGAGTAACAGTCCATTAACTACACACTGATAGCTGTGGAGTACTCATCCAGACATACACCGTCACAGGTATGGCTGTGTGGTGAGGGGAGTTTCACAACCACGTGTTCTAGGGTTCAATGTCACTCTATGTCATTCTGTTTGTGTTTCTGTGGAATACTCAGCCACTTTAAATTAAACACACAAACATGGCTGTGTGATTAAAGGAGTTTGCTTCATAACCACATACCAGATGGTTATAAAGGAGGACTGTGTACATGGTTTAGTGCTGGATTTATGATGAGAGTTACTGTTAGGTTGTAGAGGTATATGGCTTTGTGGTAATGGTGTTGGACTTATGATCATAATGTCATGGGTTCAATACCTGGACAAGTTTGTGTGTTGTGTTCTTGAGCAAAACACTTCATTTCACATTGCTCCAGTATAAAAAAAATTTGGGGCTTTAACCCTGCAATGGACTGGTGTCCTGTCCAGGAGGAAGTCATGTACTCTCAGTTGCTTCATACCACAGAAACTGGGGTAGGCACCAACCAGATAAGCCTCTGGGCTTAAAACAGTCTTTAGACATTTTTATAGTGTAGGTGCAGCCAACATTGTTTTCACATGAAAGACCAGTTGTTTAAAAGTATTTAGTAAATGACTGTAGATTATTTTGTTCCCATCAGTGTTAAATGAATTATTCAAGTTCCATTATTATAATTAATGTTAACCACATTGATTTGTAATAGAAATATTTGTGATGCACTTAAATATAAAATGCATTCAGTAAGTAATTTCATTAGAGAGAAATAACAACCCCGGGATAGAGTTTTTAATTGCAGTTGTTGCAATTAAAGCAATTAAGGATGATTCGGGCACTTTGAATAACATGAAGGATGTTTTTATACGAAAATTATGTCATTAAAACACATTTTTATTTGCAATCTGATAGAAATTACTCTGCAAAATAAGCAGAGATTTTTAAACATTAAGTAAGCAACTAATGTCAAGTTTCTGCCTGCTACAGGTTACATGCTACCAGTACAACCTGCTTCATGGTCAAGTGGTCAATAACTAAATCAGCTCCCCCACCAGACCATGGGCAGGTTAGGTTTCTGTGCATTTCTGTTATTTCATTAGAAATAAGGTCAGGAATGAGTTAAGACAAAATCATCATCATCATCGTTCTATGTCCATTTCTCCAGACTGGCATGGGTTAGACGATTGCACTATAGTCTAATCTCTTGACTTCATTGTTAGAATTTTGTTTGGTTGGAATATCTGTCAGATAATTTGTTGGTTAATGGAGTTTAACAGTTCGACAACAAAAGATTTTGGTAATTCATTCCTCACTGTCACTAGAAGAAAACTTGTGATTAAAATATTTTGACAGAGTTGATCACATTATCTCTCATCTGATAATTGATTTTAATAATAAAAATAATAATCAAACTTTTGAAACATGTCCAAAATAGTTCATTCCTAGTGAATATCTGTTTGTGTGTGTGTTGTACATATGTGTGTTTGTATATATGCGATGGTAGTGAGTGTATGTGTGTATATGTATGTGTGTGTATGTGTTGTAATGTCTGTGTGCCACTGGGTGTATGTCTGTATGTATATGTAGGATTGGGGTGGAATGTATGTGTATATATGTGAGTGGGGGTCAAGTGTGTGTATATATATGTGTGTATATATATATGTGTAAGTGTTTGGAATTCTCCACTTGCTTCTGTTAATATAATATTGATTGCTTACTTTGGCCTTTTTAACCCTCTCGTTACCATATTTCTAATAATAAAGACACTGCCTATCATTTCCATATAATTTTGAAAATAATCAAGAATTTTAAAGCTGTTTTTTAAATATAACAACAAAAGTTTTTTACATAAATTTATGGTTGGAAGGTTTAAATATCTATGTATATAAACACGTTAAAATAAATAGATTTGTGTCATAAAACCAAGTGTGGTTTCAGGTGGTTTGGTGTCAGAAGAGTTAAATTGGTAGAAGGCTATATATTTATTGGGTTGAGATTATGTAAGTTGAGTTATTGATCCTCAGTATATTATTAAATCTTACTTTATTGATCAGCCTCAGCTGAATAAACTGTAAATTCAACAACAGAGGATTTGAACCTAGAATCTAAAGAGATGTAATTGCCTGGTGCTCCTCTAATTCTTCCATTAAGTACTCTCTTCTTTGGTGGAATTTGAACTCAGAACATTTTTACCTGACATCAGATTTGAACTCAGAACATATGACGGTGGGCTGAAAAGTTCAAGATACTCTCATGGAATAACCAAATAGTACCTGGAAAGAAACAATGCAGTTATTAAGAAAAGAGTTGAAATTAATACATGCAAGATTTCACAACTCTAGCATCACTCCTTCATAGTCAGCCTATGAACTTTCACATGATCCTCATAGACAGTCATAACGAAATACTACGAAACATGTTGTCCGATGCCCTATTATTGCCAATTCTCTCTATAAACGTAATAGTAAATCATCATAGATTGTCTTTTCATTTCTGACTCACCTATGTGAGATTTGAAAAGTTGACATCAGTAGGATTTGAACTCAGAGAGTCTGAACAAGCACTACAAAGTATTTTGTCCTACACTCTATCAACTCTGCCAAATTTGCATATGAAGAAATAATTAAATGACTATAAATATCTTTAATTTAGTTGTTTTAGGCCTGCCAAATTAAATGTAAAAGTTAGTAAATCATAAAGCTTAGCAAATTGTATTTAAGATGCTTCTTGATTTCAAATTAGTAAAGAATAGATAATTTAAATAGAGAAACGAAACTTTAATCTAATTGTAAAGTTAGCGATAGTTCTTAGTAAAATGTCTTCTACTCACTCTCTGGTGTTTTGTCTCTTACTCTAGTCTTTTCACAAATTAAATTAACCTTAAGATCACTACTACTAGAAACAATGGGACATTAAACAGATAATGTTTTTTTTTTAGGTGTACTTGGAAGTTATATTCAATGGAAGTCAGAATTACAATTCTACTTCTTAACATGTTTGCATCATTTAGACTTGATTTGAAAATTCTACTGAAATTGTTTAGCAATCTTTCTTAAGTTCTTTTGACAACACAGGATCTAAAAAGAAAATGAAGTATTGTGGCTAAGAGTAAGAGATTAATGAAGTTAAGTGGCATGAAGAAGATAGCATAGAAGAATCTCAGAAGGAAAAGTTGTTTGTGTTATAACACAGTAAGAGGATGGTGGATTGGCAGAAATATTAGAACAATGGACAACATGCTTTGCAGCTCAGAGTTACATCCCTTTGTGTTCTGAGTTCAAATCTTGTTGATGTTAGCTTTGCTTTTCATCCTCACAGGGTCGATAAAATAAAATACCAGTAATGTACTGGGGTTGATTTAATTGACTTTCCCCTCCCCCAAAATGTTTTGCAGTATTTGCTAAGGCCTGAACACGTCTCTTGTTGACCCACATGAAGGGCAATCTGGTATGGTTCTATTTTCATGCAGTTTTGGTGGTCTTATTTGCGATATATATTTATAGAAAGAAACATTTCTCTACCAAGATAGAAAATTGTTTCAACATAAAAAATGTCAGTTTAAATTGTTTGCAAGTATAATGAATGAATAAATAAATAAATAATTAAAATAATCAATAAATAATGAAATTAATTACCTATTGATGAGAAATAGTCAGCAGATACTAATGTGTCTGATAAACTTGTTTATAGTTACTGTTTTAAATGGTGTTGTTGTTGTTGATGTTGTTACTATTGTTGTTACTGATGTTGCTGCTGCTATAATTTAACCCCAGGCCAAAGTTGAATGAGCAGACACATATGATCAAAATATTCCAACCATGACCATCTTGTCGTTTTAGAGATATGTAGGACTACATTATTTAATATGTGTTCTTTGTTTAAAAAGAATTGTAAAGTATTGGTGTGTGGCCCAGTGGTGTGTTGGACCCACAGTCATAACTGTGGGTTTCATTCCTCAACTGGCTTCTGTGTTGTGTTCTTCAAGAAAAACGTTATTTTTTACAATAATTTTATAAACATGAATATTATTTAAAAATTCATATTTATTTTTTTATAACCAAGAGTTGATGCAATGATAAAATACACCCAGTACACTCTGTAATGGGATTACATTTTGGAAGAGCATTCAGCCATAGAAACCATGCCTTATATGGAATATATGAAGATGTGATACTACAACTCATCTGGGAAGGAAGTAAGCTCTGAACAAGAACTGACTTGGACTGTGACATGTCCAACCCATGCCAACATAGAAAACTGATGTAAAATAATGATGATGATGATGATGATGATGATGGGGATTGTGATGGTGATCATGATAGTTATGATGATGATGATTGTAAAAACATCCCAGATTATCACTGCATGTATTGTGTCAGGAAATGTTTTTTTTTATTCTAAAAGGATGTTTTTGATACTGACAATAACCCCCACAAAATATTCTCTTCTTTCTTTAATATTGAGAGTTTGTACAGGAGGTAAACACACACACACGCACGCACGCACGCACGCACGCACGCACGCACGCACGCACGCACGCACACACACACACACACACACACACACACACACACACACACCTTTTTAATACAACTCAAATACTTGGATGTTTTCTCTGACTATGTAAATATTTTATAACATATTTTTCAATATTCTGATTATCCACTCCTAATTCAATAAATGTTGAGACAACATAAACCATTTTTCATAGACTTATTAGGAATAATCTATAAAATATTGGCATATCAAAGTTTAAGATGTGACACTGTCGAACAACATTTATATCCTATCCTTCTTTATCTATTGATATTTTTCTAGGTTTTTTTTTGTCATAAGATATCACTTATCTTGTGAAGAAGAAGAAGAAAGAGAAAATGCCTATCAAAATCTGGTATCATTTTTATTGTACTGTTTATATAGTTTATAGTGAATACACATCTCATGTACATATTTGAAAAAATTTTTTTCATAATGCAGCAACAAGATTATCTGAAGAAATGAAGAAAAAAATTTCTCTGAATAGAACCAAAATTCCATTAATGGTCACCAGTATGAATGATTTCCATTCATTGAAGATTGTATTTTTTCTCTCTATTTCATAATATATTTAATGGCAACAAAAATGTTTGCTCTTTCACTGACCCATTTTCTGATTCTATCAAAGGTTTCCTATATTAAGTGACCATCTTTTAAAAATACTAAAATCACTAGCTAATGCTGAATTGAATTCTAAGTCATCTCGTAATCTATATTCAGTTAATGTACGTAATGGTTTTCAAAGATTTTAGACTGAAGAATATTATAAAGCTTTTTTTTATTTTAGTTTCTTGTAGAAGTTTCCGCAAGAATGAGCCCGACAAGATGGACTGTCTCAATCAGTTCGTCTTTCTTACTATCCTCAAGGGTAGGAGCTCATTCTGTCGAGACCATGAAGCAAGATTTGTTTGATGTTTTGTAAAGAACATGAGAGGATATTATATATATACATATATATATACATATACATATATATATACATATGTGTGTATATATATATATATATGATCATCATCATCGTTTAATGTCCGCTTTCTCTGCTAGCAAGGATTGGACACACACACACACACATACACATATATATATATATATATATATATATATATATATATATATATTGCGGCCCTTCTATCAGTCACTGTCTTCATTTTGCAAAGCTGTCTAAACGTAATGTTATAACTCTAGGGTTATATACCCTATTGAGTGCTTAGCTGCACACCGAAACTGCATTCGTTAGCTTGGCTGCAACCATGGCTTCGTTGATGCTGTACTAAATGTTGTATATATATATATATATATTGTCAAGAGTGTCTAAAGAATAGATCAAGGAAAAACTGTTCTATGCAAATTACAGAGCCTAAGTATATTATATATGTTCAGCCATGTTGGTTCTGTCTGAAGATAACCTAACTAGCAGATATAGAATCTCTTTGTCTTTTGTTGGCTGGAGTTTGAAACTTTAAGTGGCATACATTTGTGTTGAGAACTTGTTTATATATATATATATATATATATATATATATATATATATATATATATATATATATATATATATATATATATATATTGGTGGTTTGGGGGGAGTGGTTGGTGACAAAAAAAAGCACATAACCATCCAGTTCCTCATATGTCTATGTTGAAGAACATAAATAGAATGGTAGAATGCTTCATTTGGTCACAATCATTTACACGGACAAATTATTATCAACAAACACTTATCTCATTTAGAACTTTACCAATTTGTTTTCTTTTCATCAAATTAATGCTTTGTATTTTAAATATGACATTGCTTAAATTAGCAATGTTTGTTTCTATAAAACTGTCTGTCTACGATGTGTGTATATTTATAAATTGCGCTCTTAAATGGATATTGTGTATTGTATAGTTTCTGGTGTGTGTTTTTTAGTAGCCATTAAGTCATGTATTTACAAGCTTCATTGGACAAAATATTATATTTATGATAATAAAGTGAAGGCTGATGGTTTACTGGTTTGAGAATTGGATTTGCAACTGTGAAGTTGCAAGTTCAATACCCAGACCAGGCAATGTTTTATGTCCTTCAGTAAGACATTTTGTTTCACGTTGCTCTTTCTGCTAGGAATTGTGACTAGGAGATAATATCAGCAATGGAAAGACCAATAGAAACATTGTTTCCTTGGTCCACTTTGACCAGTTCCACCCCACTTGGTAAACAAGTGAGGTCTGGGAACTTCTTGCTTGCTTATAAAAATGGTTTCTGATTTAGGCACAAGGCCAACAATTTCGGGGGAGGGGAAAGTCGATTAAATGGACCCCAGTGTCATACTGGTACTTTATATTATCGACCTCTGTAAGGATGAAACTATAGTGTAATTTTATATAAGAACCTTTGTTAAGTTATGTTCCAAACACCAGATTAATAATGAGAAATATTACTCTCCAGCATGATAGGGATGATGGGGGTTGGGAATATCCATGGTACCATGTAAGAGTCCCACATGTGGCTGGCTGATATACTAATGACTTGTCTACCTATTACTATCGCACTTGAAACAATAAAGTGTTTCTGGAATTTCTTGTTATTTTATAACACGACATCAACAACAACAACAATAAGAAATACTGTTTTATACACATACACACCCCACTTGCATTACACAAATTACTCAACATCAAATCCTAACTCGATGAAAGAACTGTGTTAGATGTGGAGTTTTGATTAAATTCATATTTTCATCTTGTAACAAAACATAGCAGTGAGTTTCACATGTAGCAGATTAAATTATCTGTAGGTTATCTCTAGAAGGTGAAGACATATGGCTTAGTGGTTACAGCAACTGTGATGTAGTGAAGGGAGATATGTATACATAGGTGCCTGTTTGTCTTCCATGAAATAAAATACTTGCCTAGGTCAGTAACTTGGAGAGAAACTCTCAAGGTGCAGACCTAGGGTCTTACAAGACATACAGAGACCCTGAATTTGGTTCATGTTTATATCAAATATTTCCATTATTTCTCAAATCTTCCAAACAACAAAGTATGTATTTGAGAATCTGAAATTGTTGTTTGTTTGTGAGAGATTTTAAAAGACTGACAATATTGGTAATAGAATTCACAATTCAGAGAACATTTCTGACAAGAATAGCGAGGAGAAGTTTGTGTTCTGACTTGAGAAATAAATCTGACATATTTCCATGTAAAAGAACAAAAGAAAAAAAGAAAAAAATTGATAATTTATCTCTAGATCAATATTGATTTTTAAGATAGGCACAAAACCTCAAATTTAGAGAATGGGTATAGATGATTAAAATTGACAGAAACATTAAAAGACTGAACAAAATGCCATTGCCGTGTTTATTCCAGCTGATTACATTCTGAACTCAAATCCCTCCAGAGGAAAACTTTGCTTTCATTTTTTTCCAGAGTTAATAAATAAAGAATCAGTCTTGAGTGGTGGCCTAGTGGTAAAGGTGTTAGACTTATGACCATACTGTTGTGGGTTTAATTCCTGGAATGGGTTGTGTGTTGTGATCTTGAGCAAAACACTTCATTTCACATTGCTCCAGTATACTCAGCTGAAAATGAGTACCAGCAATAGGTGGGGCGGGGGGGGGGGGGGTGCAGTTTGAAAAACACATTTTATTCTCAATTTTATAAATAACATTACAAATTGTTTATAATTCTTACAAAATGAAAATATACACACAAATATACATAGTGGGTTGTGTTGTTCGGGACAAGGTAAGAGTAGTAAGCTATAGAGAGCTGAGAGGGAGAAGCTGGAATATAATAAAATACAATAAATGAAATAAAACTTGTTTAAAACAATAAATGTTTTGTGTTTTATTGTTTGTTTAGGTGAAGGTAGAGGTGTAGAAAGTTGTAGAAAGTTGAGTGTGTGAAATCTAAAATTATATTTAAGGTTAGAGTTAGAATTAAGGTTAGTATTATTGTTAGTTAGTATGAATGGTCATGTGACTACAGTCTACGAGCCTTATATACACAAGTATATATATACAATACTTAACTACATATATATTCCACATTAAAATATAAATTCAAAATGAAAGCAAATATATCATAATCGGGAAGTTTCACATAAAAATGGAATTCATGGAACCATATAAATATAAGACATAAAAATATACAAAAATGTACAATCAAAGAGAAAAGAAAAACCAAATATCAATTCAACGCTAAGTGCATCAATTGGCCACACACCTCAAGGGGTATTGGAACCTCCCCCTGTTGGAAGTCAAAACCAAATTGGAAACAGAGACAATCACAAAGAACAGAAAGATTATCTAATGACATAATAACATCATAGCCATGTTGAAATTTTATAGAAGAATATCTCGATTCCCTCTGGAAGTTTGGTTATATTAATTTAGAAGACTGGCTGTGAGTTCACCATTATCACCAGTTATGGATAACAAATATTTTGGGAACTTCAAAGTGATAGCTCGGAGGTATGTATCCTGAAAATCCATAACTTCATTCATATGTTGATGGTTCCATCAATATTTGGCAACACAAGGGAGCCATTCTATATGTATTCCAATAATTCTAATACATCACAAGACAGAAAATCATAAGCAACTGCCATTACCTGGCACTGAAAACATGTACATATTAAAACTTCCTTGTAATGAAAGCTGAGCTCACAACAGCAGCTGGCCTCTTTATAATTTAAAAGCCACACATTTTTACACCATTAAAAGGTTTATCAAGGAAAGACATGAGTATTGGTAAATCTATTTATCAATGTCGACTTTATCATTTAAAGATGGAAGTGAAATATTTGTCATATTACCTGAGTCATGAATCTCCCTCTCACAAGAATAAGATAGCAACAATATTGAAATCTATTGCTACCAAAACTGTAAAGTTCCTGACTTTAGAAATACTTAGTACTGTATATACGTGAATATAAGCTGAGGAATATGTGACCAAAAAATCGATGATAAAATGGAGGGATGGTTTATATTTGGGGTCAAATGTAAAAGACTGTAACCAAATACTACATAGTATATTTTATTCATTACTTTAACAATTCTGTCAATTTATATTGAAAAGACATTTTACTATTCTGTTATACAAACATGTTTTCAAATTGATTGTAAGGCCTTACTGGATACGGTTTTCATTACAGCCTTTTTTTTTCAATAGACTTGCTTTTCTTGTAGTTTGTTTGCTGTTTCTATGGCTTTCTAAAGCCACTCAATTTAATGTATATTTACTGTGCTAATAACATTGACACTTCTCCAATAATATATTTCATAACTTCTAATAGACTTTCTCTCATTTTCCATTATTTGTGTTTGGACATATTAACTCTTTGAGATGCAGTGGTATTTTTTTTTGGGGGGGGGGGGGGGGGGGGGCATTTTTAAAGCCATTTTGTGTCATTTTCTTGGCCAGATTTTTATATATTAAATTGTTGCATTTTTCAAAAATATGTTAAAAATAAAACAAAAGTGTTATTGTGATCAAATTCACATTATTTCATTTGTCTAGACTTGTGCTTCACAAACTAAACTAAAAACCACACTAGTATGTCTTTGGTAAACAAAAGGTGGGAGGTAAAAGATGTGCCTGTATATCTTTGGAACTCAAACAGTTAAGAAGTTCCATTCTATCAATGTAGTACATACAATTATGTAAACACTTAAACAAAATCCATAAACACATATGGCAAATGCTCCTTTCAAATAAAACTTATCTTTAAAAATATATATATCATCTTCTTCTTGTACACATTTTCAGCTGAGTATACTGGACCGACATGAAATGAAGCCCACAACATTACAATTGTATGCCCAACACACTTACCACACAGCTACACATTTCCACTAGCAGACTTCTCACTACAGGAATTTACTAGAATCTAATATTTCACCCCAAACCATTTCAATATTTATATTTAACATTATACTTGTAAAAACATTAAAAATCAAATACTTTTTTTATTTTGCTTCTGTTTATGACAAAGTAAAACCAGGTTACCTCACTCTCTCTCTCTCTCTCTCTCTCTCTCTCTCTCTCTCATATATAACACTCTCTTTCTCTCTCTCTCTAATATATATATATATAACACTCTCTCTCTATATATATATATTTATAGTTTATAAATCCAATGGGAGTGTTTTCAGATATTTTTCAGACGCCACTCAAAATTGTCAGCTATGTTTTATGTTTGAGCTATTTATGATGGCAGCGATGGCGGTGTGTGTGTGTGTGTGGGGGGATATTAAGAGATCTCAGCAAAACAAACTTTATTTATGACAATCAGGTGTGGTTTTAGATTGAATATGAGTTTATAAGACAAGTAATGTTGTAATGTGTTGTGATGTGTTGTGTAGTTGTGTGTTGTGGTGTGGTGTGTAGTGTAGTTGTGGTGTAGTGTGTTGTGATGTGTTGTTGTGTGTTATGGTGTGTTGTGTTGCATTGTGAAATATAGTTATTAGTTCCACAAGAATATAAGTTTGGAAACCTCTGGTATAGAGTAAATACAAATATTATAAACATACACGAATTGAAGGAGAAGCTGGGTTTGAGAGGAATTCAAGGTGGTGTGCAGAAGATAAGACTGCGTTGGTTTGGACATGTGATATGCATGGACAATGATCTGCGTTGGTTTGGACATGTGATGTGCATGGACAATGATCATTGGGTGAAGAAGTGCCAAGAAATACCAGTGGAAGGAAGCAACAGTAGAGGTAGACCAAAAAAGACCTATGCAGAGGTTGTGAGAGCTGGACTCAAATCACTGAGACTCAGAGGAGATGAAACTTTATTTCATGTTGCTCCAGTTTACTCAACTGTAGAAATGAGATGATAGGACTGGGGTCCCTATCATTAAATTACCCAAGACACCTCCAAAGAGATATACCTTTGATGAGGCCAGCTAAACCTGCATAGGTGTGAGCTGTCACACACACAGAGGAGATGAAAAAGGATTGTGACAAGTAGAGAGATGCTGTCGTGTTGAGAAGGACCTGTCCAACCCATGCAAGTGTGGAAAAACAGACATAAAAGCAATGATGATGATGACACTCAAAGAAGAAAATTAATAGTCCAAAAAATCAAATATATCATTACAAATCTTATGTTATCTTCAGGTTTATAAATCATAAAGTAAACAAATTATAGTTTTAAAAATTGAATTTTTTTCATGGTTCAGATATTTTATTTTATTTGAAATAATTCAGACACATTTACAATTATTGTAATAATAGTTTTATCACTTATCTTACTAATGTATAACCAAGAAACAGTCACCTCATGCTGAAGTGGGAAATATTTATGTGGCAAAAGAAAATGCTTTTGTTTTGGGTTTTTTTTTATTAATGTTTTGAAAATTTAGTTATGAAAAAATTATTTTTCAATCATCCAAGCAGGCAAAAAAGTACCTGTATATATATATATATATATATATATATATATACATACACAGGTATGCCTGTATTTGCTCCAATTCTTTGTGCAGCAGACATGATTGGTCACCCAGTTTAACACCACCACCTAGTCCTTAACTAACTACAGTGGATGGAGTTAACTCTGTTGCAAGCATTCAGGTCAGGTCTTGCGTTGAGGATATCCTCTGCCCTTCTTCCATATTTGTTTTTGAAGGCCCTGAAAAAAATACTAAGTCAAAGGAGTTAATCTTCCTTCTGTGTTTAAAAAAACCTCTTTTCTGTGATATTAGGTATATTTTAGTAACTCACAATTTACTTTTGTGTCTACACCTTGTCTTAAAAATAAACTTATTTCATCTTTGTCTTATTTCATTTAGACTTTATAAATGACATATATTGATAACCCCCCCCCTCTCTCTCCCTCTCTCATTCCGTTACCTTCTATTTATTCTTCTTCTTTATTCAATTACTATCTTTAAAAATAGATTTCATGACTACAAAAAGACCAAATTAGATATACTACGAGCAGAAAGGTTTCTATTCAATTCTGTCTCGTCAACTAAGCCATAGTTTAATTAGTAAAATTCAAACAAAATTAAAATCAATATCTATATATGCAATGACTTGAGACAGCCGAAGAATTACAAAACAAAAAAACATTAAAAATTTATAAAGTAATTACAGGAATACTTTTTTTTTTTTTTCAATAAACATTTTAAAATGTATGAAGTTAAATATTAGAATTCTTAAAAAAATGGCTCAATAAAGTTTTAAAATGCATAATGTTAGTGTGCCATGGGGAAATGTGAATTCCAATCATTCAAACTTTCTTCAGAAATCAAAAGGAAGCAGTCTTGAAGTACTGGAGGGGAAAAACAGGAAATTATTAATTCAGTCGGAATCATTTTGGAATAAAATTTATATATTAATTATGCTTATCATTAATTATTTGTTTTATTTTTATGTATTTTATTTTTACTAAAACGAGACAAAATTATTGCCAATCTTTTAGAACCAATCTGATATTCTGAAAACTATTAATTTAATGAATAAATTAAGAAGCCTCTAGTTAAATGTTGTATATCAATATTGGTTTCTTTTGACCAGGTGTAAGGAATCTATATTTTGGTGAAGAGAAAATCAAATGTAATATACTCATTTATTGCTAATGGCACCACGTTTTGGGTGTCAGAAGGTTACAGTTTCTTCTACTGTGCTGACCATTACAGTGTAGTGACCATTACAGTGTAGTGACTATTACAGTGTAGTGACCATTACAATGTAGTGACCATTACAGTGTAGTGACCATTACAGTGTAGTGACCATTACAATGTAGTGACCATTACAATGTAGTGACTATTACAGTGTAGTGACCATTACAATGTAGTGACCATTACAATGTAGTGACTATTACAGTGTAGTGACCATTACAGTGTAGTGACCATTACAATGTAGTGACCATTACAGTGTAGTGACCATTACAGTGTAATGACCATTACAGTGTAGTGACCATTACAATGTAGTGACCATTACAGTGTAGTGACCATTACAGTGTAGTGACCATTACAATGTAGTGACCATTACAGTGTAATGACCATTACAGTGTAGTGACCATTACAATGTAGTGACCATTACAGTGTAGTGACCATTACAGTGTAGTGACCATTACAGTGTAGTGACCATTACAGTGTAGTGACTATTACAGTGTAGTGACCATTACAGTGTAGTGACCATTACAGTGTAGTGACCATTACAGTGTAGTGACCATTACAGTGTAGTGACCATTACAGTGTAGTGACCATTACAGTGTAGTGACCATTACAGTGTAGTGACCATTACAGTGTAGTGACTATTACAGTGTAGTGACCATTACAGTGTAGTGACCATTACAGTGTAGTGACCATTACAGTGTAGTGACCATTACAGTGTAGTGACCATTACAGTGTAGTGACCATTACAGTGTAGTGACCATTACAGTGTAGTGACCATTACAGTGTAGTGACTATTACAGTGTAGTGACCATTACAGTGTAGTGACCACAACAATCTGTAGAACTTCTGTTGGTTCTAACTATGTAGTGGTGTTGGTGGTGGTGGAGATGATGATGATGATTACATTCGTAGGAAACTGAGTGTATATAAAATGTTTGTCAGTAGAAAACTTATATTATAAGAAATTCTAGACTTGCTTTTACTATCTGCAATCTATTAGTAGACATTATTATAAAAAATACTTTTACTATACAATGTACTCAATTTCAAGACATAATATTTCTAAAATAGCAATAAATCTTTTCTAAGATTTAATGCAACATATCTAGTAACTCACAAGATAATATGCTAAAGACAATATCATAAAAATACAACATACTTCTTCTCATTTCTAAGACTAAAATATTTAAAAAATAAACATTAAGAATTTTAAGATTGCAGCACAACAGAACATATTCTACCTGCAGAATCAGAGTATATGGAAGATAGAGTGATGTCTAAAAATATATTGTACCCAGTAGCAAAAGGTTAACAATTACACAGAAGGTGGCAGCAGTTGTAAGGATTAATATAAAGTTTGTATTAAATTTGCTTCGTAAGAGGCAGTAATCTTCTTTAAATACAATGTTTTAACCTTCTCTTGTGTTGTTGTTGTTGTTGTTGTTGTCTCAAGAAAAAGACAACCATAAAGGAAAGATTAGAAATAGAGGCTGGTAGGAATGGAGTGGGTGAGGTGAGGGTGGAGGTGGGGTGGAGTGAGGATGAGGTGAGGTGGGGTGGAGTGAGGGTGAGGTGAGGGTGGAGTGAGGGTGAGGTGAGGGTGGAGTGAGGGTGAAGTGGGGATGGAGTGGGGTGGGGGTGGAGTGGAGTGGGGTGGGGTGGGGGTTAAAACTAAAATTCTATTGGAGAGATTAGAAATGAACAAAAGACAAAAATATAAAGAACTGAAAAGGAATGTGGAAAAAAGAATAATAAATGTTAAAGAACTATTGTATAAGACAGAAGAAAAGCATAAAATAAGTTGAAAAATAGAGAAAACTGGAAAAATTGTTTAAAGAAATAACTGGAAATAATAGGCGTGTGAATAAAAGGAAAAGAAATATTGAATTGGAAGAAAAAAGTTGTAGGGAATGGTTGTTGGAAAAAATATAAAAAATAAATCTGAATGTAAACACAATGTGAAATTTTATCATCTTTTCAATTGTAAGTTGGCCATTTTTTTGTAATCAGGAAATTAAATCTGAATTAATGAGGGGAAATATTGTATAAGTACTTTTTCACCATTTTGTAAAAAAAAGCACAAAACCACTAATGGAATTGCAGTAGTAGTATTAACCTGCATTGCTCTCTATTAGAGTTAGAGACAAATATATATATATATATATATATACACATACTATAAAGTAACGATGACTCATTAACCTGGCAAGGGGACAAAGAAACCTCTCTAGTGTTGATGCCATAATATAATGCACCCAGTAAAAGTGGACTAACCAACCAGTTTCATCTGGTGCTTATCCCAGTTTCCATGGTGTGAAGTGAGTACAAGACTTCCCCTGGTCAGGACGCCAGTCAATCACATTGTTAAAGTCAGTTTTGAGCCCAAAGGTTCATCTGGCTGATACTTATCCTGGTTCGATGGTGTTAAACAACTGAGAGTACAAGACACCAGTCCATCACAGGGTTAAACCCCAGGTATTGCTGGTACTCATTTTCAGCTGAATATCCCAATCTGTATTTTAGTCTCAGTATTAAACTTGTGAGCTCTACTATATCAAATTACAGTCTATGTACCATGCTTACAGCATATTACTAGCAATAAAATCGATTTTATTCTAAATATCAAAATTGTTATATTAGGTGTAAATTCAATATATGTGATATTACAAATAATAATAATAACAGGCTGTTATATTTACAGCTATTTGTTAATATAACTTTAGAAATATTAATCATCATCATCATCATCATCTTTGTTATGTCTGGTTTTTATGCTGGTATGGGTTGGATGTAACTTTTTTGAGGCAGTTTCCCAACCACCCAACAAGCCACCCAACCACCCAACCACACACCCTACCAACCAACCACCCACACACCCTACCAACCAACCACCCAACCAACCAACATGACATGTGATAGATATAGAAGCTGTCAGTACATGATTTGCTGTTCTGACAAAGTTGTAAGGAAGTTGACAACACTATCAGGTGATTCAATAAATAAAATACTGTGTATACACATACACATATATATAGATACTCACACACACATATGCATACACAGATACACACACATATGCATACATAGATACATACACATAGACATATATATATGTATATATATAGAGAGAGAGATAGATAGATACATACATATATTATATATATATATATACGTAGATATACACATGTATATATGTGTGTTTATGTCCATATATATATATATATCTTTTTGAAAATAGTTGATATGAAATCCTGTACTGAGACTGTTACTGACCTCCCAAGTACAACTATATATATTGTGTGTGTATAAATTATATCTATACATATATAGACACACCTGTAGCTCTACATATGTATGTAGAGTGATTATCTATCAGACATCACTGTGCAACAAGCTACCTGTAGCTGTACATATGAATGTGATTGTCAATCAGGTGACATTTCAACAGCTAGTACACAATTATGCATGTGTGCTGCATAGGTGTGCAACTGGGGATATAACAACACACACATGCGTGCGCGTGCGCACGCACACACAGATATATATATATATCAGGACAGATCATAAACACAGAGCTGGCATATCTAAGAACTGACTAACTGCCTGATGAGGTCATAGCCATTCAATGGCTATCATCGAAATATATATAGCAGTAAATAAAGGGTTATGAGTTGATGCAATTGACTTATGTTTCGTCACTATATATATATATATATAATTATACATGATTATTATTGTTTTATATCAATGTTAATGATAAAGAATAAAGAATATATATATATATCATTATCATCATTATCATTTAACATCCATTTTCCATGAAAGAATAATAACTATTGATAAAATGAAAATGTATGTTAAAATATGAAATATCTTCCAAGGGTGTGTGGACCTAAACTATAACTTAAATACCTTACAGGTAAATCCAGCACTGGCTACACTGAGGCTACCATAGGTGTGTAACCCTTAGCTATAGCTTATTTACCTTACAGGTAAGTCCAGCACTGACTACACTGGGGACCCCAAAGGTGTGAGACCCTAAGCTATAACTTACAGGTAAGTCCATCACTGGCTACAATGAGGCCCCAAGGGTTTGTGGCCTTAAGCTATAGCTTATTTACCCTATTTAACTTAGTGGTAAGTCCATCACTGGCTACAATGAGGCCCCAAGGGTTTGTGGCCTTAAGCTATAGCTTATTTACCCTATTTAACTTAGTGGTAAGTCCATCACTGTATCAAATGGACTGTACTTGTCATTTAGTGACCCAGCCATGTCATACAATGTCAAGCAGATTATATTAAGAATACAAGTATCAATAATTCACTCAATAATCGATGGATAATCAGCTAGTAATTCAATAGATAGAGAGATGCATTGATTGAACAATTGAAATACTCAATCTTCAAAATCAATGGAAGAGTCCATCATGATATATATATATATGTGTATGTGTTTGTATTCATGTACTTGTGAATGTATATATATATATAATATATTTATATATATATATATATATTTATCATCATCATCATCATAATTTTTACACTGCATTTCCATGCTGGCATAGGTTGTCTGTGCATGTATGTGTATGTATGTATGTGTATGCATGTATGTATGTGTATGTCTGTGTATGTATGTATGTATGTATGTGTATGTCTGTGTGTGCATGTATTATATAAAAGTATTTATATATAAGTAGATGTATGTGTATGTATGTGTGTGTATGTGTGCATATATGTACATATATGTGAATATATGACTATATGTGTGTATGTATGGTATTGCTTGTGTTTAAGCAAATTCAATCAATAGTCATGTGTGGGTCTGTATGCAGCACCTAACCTATGTATATATATATATATATGTGTGTGTGTGTGTGTGTGTGTGTGTGTGTGTGTGTGTGTATATGTGTGTGTGTGTGTATATATATGTATATATGCATGTATGTAACACACCTGACCTGTTTATGTATGTATAAATATGTTACTTGCAATAACCTCCTTCAAAGAGAGATATATAATTATCTCTCTCTCTTTCTCTCTCTCTCTCCCCCTCTCTCTCTCTCTCTCTCTCTCTATATATATATATATATATATATATATATATATATATATATATATATATATACATATATAATTATTGCTGTGACTAAGTATATTCAAAAATGCAGCATCATACTCAGGTGACACAGCCAATAAGGTTGGCTGCATTAATATATATACCTGCATTAATATATATATATATATATATATATATATATATAATATATACCTGCATTTATATATACACCTGGATTAATATATGTATACCTGCATTTATATATACACCTACATTAATATATATATACACCTACATTAATATATATATACACCTGCATTAATATATATATATACACCTACATTAATATATATATATATATACACCTACATTAATATATATATATACACCTACATTAATATATATATATACACCTACATTAATATATATACCTGCATTTATATATACACCTGCATTAATATATATATATTTATATACACCTACATTAATATATATATATATACATACACCTACATTAATATATACACGTGCATTAATATATATATATATATATATATATATATATACACCTACATTAATATATATATATATACATACACCTACATTAATATATACACGTGCATTAATATATATATATATATATATATACACCTACATTAATATATATATACACCTGCATTAATATATATATACACCTGCATTAATATATATATATATACACCTACATTAATATATATACACCTGCATTAATATATATACACCTGCATTAATATATATATACCTGCATTAATATATATACACCTGCATTAATATATATACACCTGCATTAATATATATACACCTACATTAATATATATATATATACATACACCTACATTAATATATACACGTGCATTAATATATATATATATATATATATATACACCTACATTAATATATATATACACCTGCATTAATATATATATACACCTGCATTAATATATATATATATACACCTGCATTAATATATATATACCTGCATTAATATATATATACCTGCATTAATATATATATACCTGCATTAATATATATATACCTGCATTAATATATATATACACCTACATACAGAAAGGCATAACAATGAAACATGTGTGTGTTAATGTTGATGTCATGATGTCATGTTATATAATATATATATATATATATATATATATATATATATATATATATATATGTACAGAGAGATAAATAGATAGATAGATAGTAAATAGAAGGAAAGAATATATATATATATATATATATATAGTGACAAAACATAAGTCAATTGCATGAACTCATAATCGTTTATTTACTGCTATATATATTTCGATGATAGCCATTGAATGGCTATGACCTCATCAGGCAGTTAGTCAGTTCTTACCAACACTTTCTTGCTTATATATATATATATTGAGTAGGAGGAAAGAATATAGGTAGATAGATATACAGATAGCTACATAGATAGACAGACAGAGAGAGATAGGGAGAGAGAGAGATATAGGTAAATTATGTTGTTGCATATGGTATAAGAATCTGCCATCAATGTGGTTAAGTCTGGCAATGATCAGGAGGTCTCAAGTGGCACATGAAAGTACATGGCAACCAGCTACTGTTTCCGGTTGCCAATGGCCATGTCTGTGACATTTGTGCCAGAGAATGTAGAACATATGTTGGCTTTAAAAGTCATGTCTGTGTTACACACACGCAGAAGTGTGTTTGAACATTCAAGCAATGAACACACGGTGACTGCCAACATATAGATAGATAGACAGATAGATAAAAAGGTAAATAGATTGATAGATAGATAGATAGGTAGGTATATATATATATATATATATATACAATATTAAATAAATGGAAACTATATTTATAAAACCATATTTATTTCATTATATATATTTCGGGCGGTGGATTGGCAGTATCGGTAGAGGGTCGGACGCCATGCTTTCCAGCGTAGTTACGTCCCTTTACCATCTGAGTTCAAATCCCGCCGAGGTTGACTTTGCCTTTCATCCTTACGGGGTCGATAAAATAAAGTACCAGTAATGCACTGGTAATTGCTGGCCTTGTGCCTAAAGTAGAAACAATTATATATATTTCGGGGATATCATATTAACAATATGCTATGCCTTCCTCAGACAAAATACAATATAAACAGTCTTAAACCAGCTTAAACCTCTTCAAATGGAAGTCGGTGTTATAACGGTATGTCGAATCTATTTATCTATAAGACTGTTTATATTGTATTTTGTCTGAGGAAGGCATAGCATATTGTTAATATGATATCCCCGAAATATATATAATGAAATAAATATGGTTTTATAAATATAGTTTCCATTTATTTAATATTGTAAATATACTCCAAATATTTGTCGAGTGCTTTTATATCAGTTATAAATATTTACTAGTTGTAACCCAACAATTTTAAATATAACTTTCCATATATATATATATATATATATATGATGACAGAGCTCAAGCCATTTCGACGGCTATTTCTGGACTAGAAATAGCCTTCGAAACGGCTTGAGCTCTGCCATCGAGGTTCTGACTCTTTTCCTATTACCCACTCTACTACCCTAAGTATCGAGTACTCTGGTGCGTTATGGTCCACCTGGTTCCTTTCCACACTTCCTTCATCATATATATATATATATATATATATATATATATATACATATATGAGAGAGGAACGAAGCTTGCATGCTCCGCTGGATGTGTAACAGTAATATACGTGAACGGCAAAGCATAAACGAACTAAGGAATAAATTAGAGATAAGAGGGATCAGATGTTGTTTACTCGAGAGAAGGCTACGTTGGTATGGACACGTGATGCGCATGAAAGTCGATAGCTGTATAACAAAGTGCAGGGCAATAAAGATAGACGGTAGTCACGGAATAGGCAGACCTAGAAAAACCTGGGACGAGCTGATAAACTCCGACATCACACACTTACACCTCTCCAAGACAATGTCACTGGACCGAGACCTTTGGCGGTACTCAGTAACAGAGAAGACCCGCCTTACCTAAATAAATAGTAAAACCTACTCCAGCCAGTAGGCATCTCTAACAAAATACACCCCGTCCCACCACCCCCACCCCCACCCGATCCACACCACCCCGTTCTATGTAAAGTTATGTTGGTGCCGCGCCATCGAGGCCGAAACAAATGAGATCGTGTAGGTGTCACGACAAAAAAACACACAGTCCACGCTGTAATGTGGCCGTGTAGGCAAGGCAACACGGTAAAAACCTCCCAGACCCACACTGTGAATGTGGTTGGTGTTAGGAAGGGCATCCAACTGTAGAAAACCTGCCAGACAGTCCTATGCGAGCAAGACAATCACTCTTGCCTCAAGTGGGACTACCCCCGTCCAAACCCATGCAAGCGTGGAACACGGACGTTAAACGTTGATGATGATGATGATGATGATGATGTGTGTTGTGTATGTTAAAAGTAATCAGAGTCAAGATTCTATTTTCCTACTTAATGGAACTTTCATCTTTATTAGATGAATTCAAATAAACCAGAAGTCTGAGCAGTGAAAATAAAGGAGTTTTTGGTTGGTTGATTTATGAAGATAGCCAGAGGAGGAAAGACAGAGAGAGAGAAGAGGAGAGGGGTAAAGGACAGATGTTTGTGTAGATCACCATATTGGAACATCAACAACTATAACCATAACAACATCTATAAATGACTGTGGTGTCTTCATGTCATTTTTAATAAAAGAAATTATTAAATTCAATAAGTTTCTCTAGATTAAGCCATCTATCTGTGACTATTGACATTCTGTCTGATTGGGTGTCTTCAGCAGAGAATTAATCCGCAGAAAATTTAAGGATTTAACCATTCATAAGAAAAGTTGAAGAGAAAAGACAAAAATAAAGTAAAAGGAGGAAATTTTAGTCAGAAATGGAAGAAGAAATAAAATAGATATTTAGTTATTTACTTATGTCTTTGTTGTCTTTCTGTAGTCTTTTAGGGGTGGGGCTGTCTTTTGTTTGGGGGGGGGGGGGTTAAAGATATTTCTCAGAGTAAATTCTGAATATGTCTAATTTGTATATTTAGAAATTAGATACATCCTGAGATGTCCGTTTGGTGTTCCATGATTGCACGTGTTTAAAATTTCACAGATTCCCTTTTTCTACTTCAGTCATCATCATCATCATCATCATCATCACCATCATCATCATCATAATCATCATCATCATCATCACTATCATCATCATCATCACCACTATCATCATCATCATCACCATCACCACCATCATCACTATCATCATCACCACCAGCATCATCATCATCATCACCACCAGCATCATCATCATCATCACCACCAGCATCATCATCATCATCACCACCATCATCATCATCATCATCACCACCAGCATCATCATCATCATCACCACCATCATCACTATCATCATCATCATCACCATCACCACCATCATCACTATCATCATCACCACCACCATCATCATCATCATCACCACCATCATCACCATCACCACCATCATCATCATCACCACCATCATCCTCATAATCATCACCATCACCACCACCACCATCATCACTACCATCACCACAACCACCACCATCATCACCACCACCATCATCACCACCACCATCACCACCACCACCACCACTATCACCACCACCATCACCACCATCGCCACCGCCACCACCACCATCACCACCACCACCACCATCATCACCACCACCACCATCATCACCACCATCATCTCCACCATCATCTCCACCACCACCATCATCTCCACCACCACCATCATCTCCACCATCATCTCCACCACCACCATCACGACTATCACCACCATCATCTCCACCATCATCTCCACCACCACCATCATCTCCACCATCATCTCCACCACCACCATCATCTCCACCACCACCATCATCTCCACCACCACCATCATCTCCACCATCATCTCCACCACCACCATCATCTCCACCACCACCATCATCTCCACCATCATCTCCACCACCACCATCATCACCACCACCATCATCGTCATCATCGTTCTGTTAACGTCCACTTTCCCTGCTAGCAAGGGTTGGACAGGTCTACAAAGACCAAGTCAGTACTGCAATGGGGTTACTAACTTCCCAGGCAAGGAGTGGGGGGGGAGTCTATATCTCACTTATGTATGGTAATGTTTTGTATTTACCATTTTTATATATTTCTTGATAAATTTTTTTAAAAAAATTTTCTTTTAATTCCAAAGATTATTTTTCATTTAAGAGATTTTTTTATTGTAATTAGACAAAAAAACTTGTATTTTCTGCTAAGGTTTTCTCTTTTGTTGTATTCCAATTAAATGCCATTCTTTATGTTCGTAACTTTGTCAGAATTAATTGAATAAAAAATCACTTTCAAACCATTTTTTGACATTAAATTAGTGATTTATTTGTCAAATATTTGTAGAATTTACTGATACTAGTGTCAATAGATAGTCAGTATCAATAAATAGTATCAATATCAATAAATAGTTGTAAAATCAATAAATAGTATTAGTATAGATACCAGTATTGGAAGGTGGAATACTTTAACACTGTAGCGAAACCTCAGGCAACCAGGAGAAGTTTTAGTCATTCACAATTTTACTCTAGTTTATTGAACCAATGAAAGAGCAACACCTCACAGTTTTGTATTCCTTATATTGGCAGAACTTAGAGCTGTCCTCCACATCTCTCTCTCTCTCTCTCTTCTCTCTACATGTATGTAAAAAACCAAGATGGCGTAGGACAGAACAAAGGAGAGGCACAAAAACAAAGAAAAGAATCCCCAGTCACTGAAGAGGTCACAGAATGTGTGACGAAAGAATTTGACAATATATGAACAACCGTCTGGTTATGGAACCAACCAACCAACCGGAAATTTATAAATTCTTAAATTTATAAATTTAATTTATAATAAATTGAAGTGAAAGCAACTGGTGCGTGTGTTTCTTATTGGCAACATGACCCTCCCAAAGTATAACAATATCGGTTTCAACACACGTTTTCAGATAAAGAATCTTGCTAAACAAATTCAGAAACGAAATATATATATACATATATACATACATATATATAAATATTTCCGTAGGAAGGATAAAATGGAATAATTGTCTTATGTTGTTTATTACATAATTATATATATATATATGCCTCGTCCTCTCTCTTTCTCCCTATCTATCTATCTCTATCCCTCTCTCTCTCTATCTCTCTCTCTCTTTCTCTACATATATATATATATGCCTCGTCCTCTCCTTATCTATCTATCTCTATCTCTCTATCCCCCTCTCTCTCTGTCTCTCTCACTCTCACCCCTCTCTATCCCAGAAGTAGCCCAAAGCAAGGAATTGACAGAATCAGTTGTAGTCTTCTCTTGTTACAGAAAGTCTTAATACAAGACATTTCAGTTTGAATGAGACATCGATTTTCCAATTTTCCGTATTTTGATTCTGTTAGGTTACCGGGGCCTCCATATCTTCGCTTCCTTTCTTTCTTTTCTCAACAACATTTCCTGTTCACACTACAATGTCCCCCTCCTCCCGCTCTGCCCCACCCTACAAAAAAACCTAACTTGTATTTCTTGAACATATGAATTACATATAACAAAGACTTTTCAAAAAACACAAGATTTCACAGCTCTAGCATCATTCCTTCATAGTCAGCGGATGACCGAGATACTCTCATGGAATGACTAAATGAGGTTTATTTTTCAACATAGTTCCTGGAAAGAAACAATGCTGTTATTTATCTTTAAAAAAGGGTTGAAATTAATGCATGTAAGATTTCATAGCCCTAGCATCACTCCTTCATAGTCAGCCTATGAATATTTCAGTCCACCCTAGTACAGAGATGTACATATATTAGTGAAAGTAAAGTACTACGCCAGCAGTTGTGTTGTTTTGTCTCTGTTTAGGGTGACATGCATTTATTAATAACTTTCAACCAATTCTTCTTACACACACATTGAATTATATCAATATATCAGCTTGACCAGGTTTTTTAAATCTTTCTTTTTCCCAATAGTGGCAAATTCAATGAATATTGATACACATAACAATCCTACTTTCCTGGGTTTTGGTAAGAGAAATAAGAAGCTAGATATTACTTTGATATACTTCAATAACAATGGACTGATGTAAGATATAAAGAGAAACAAAGAAGAAGAAAATACTTCTTACATGAAACCTTTTAGAAATCAACACGGCTGGAATATTGCTTCTTACACCTAATTATATATATATATATATATATATATATATATATATATATATATATATATATATACATATATATATATATGTGTGTCTGTGTGTGTTTGTATAAATAAATAAATATATATATATATATATATATATATATATATATATATATATATATATATGTATATATATATATTGGAAAATGTGTGAGATCCTTGGTACAGTTAGGTATATATATGTGTGTGTATGTATATATATATATATATATCAGGATAGAACCAGTTTAAAACTGGTTAGACCATTACTCAATAGAGTACTTGATACTTGGTATAGTAGAGTATGATTATATTAAAAAGAGTTGTTCCACACTTGCATGGGTTGGACAGGTCCTTCTCAGTACAGATCGCTCCATTTGTCACATTCCTTTGTCATCTCCTCTGTCAGCTTTAGTAATTTGGGATCAGCTCTGATCACTTTCATCCAGATCTTCTTTGGTCTTCCTCAGTCTTCCTCGGTCTTCCTCGCTCCTCCTCGGTCTTCCTCGGTCTTCCTCGCTCCTCCTCGGTCTTCCTCGCTCCTCCTCGGTCTTCCTCGGTCTTCCTCGCTGCTCCTCGGTCTTCCTCGGTCTTCCTCGCTCCTCCTCGGTCTACCTCGCTCCTCCTCGGTCTTCCTCGGTCTTCCTCGCTCCTCCTCGGTCTTCCTCGCTCCTCCTCGGTCTTCCTCGGTCTTCCTCAGTCTTCCTTGGTCTTCCTCGCTCCTCCTCGGTCTTCCTCGCTCCTCCTCGCTGCTCCTCGGTCTTCCTCGCTCCTCCTCGGTCTTCCTCGGTCTTCCTCGCTCCTCCTCGGTCTTCCTCGCTCCTCCTCGGTCTTCCTCGCTCCTCCTCGGTCTTCCTCGGTCTTCCTCGCTCCTCCTCGGTCTTCCTCGCTCCTCCTCGCTGCTCCTCGGTCTTCCTCGCTCCTCCTCGCTCCTCCTCGGTCTTCCTCGCTCCTCCTCGGTCTTCCTCGCTCCTCCTCGGTCTTCCTCGGTCTTCCTCGCTGCTCCTCGGTCTTCCTCGGTCTTCCTCGCTCCTCCTCGGTCTTCCTCGCTCCTCCTCGGTCTTCCTCGGTCTTCCTCGCTCCTCCTCGGTCTTCCTCGCTCCTCCTCGGTCTTCCTCGCTCCTCCTCGGTCTTCCTCGGTCTTCCTCGCTGCTCCTCGGTCTTCCTCGGTCCTCCTCGGTCCTCCTCGGTCTTCCTCGGTCTTCCTCAGTCTTCCTTGGTCTTTTTCTACTCTGACCTCTTGGTTACAGCAATTAGATAGGTTGTTGTGTTATGAGACAATGCAGATCAGGTTGGACTGGGCATTTTTTGTCATGTCACCAACACAGCCTTAGAGGTTGGACTGAGACCTTTTTTCCCATGATGTGTATGATTAAGCCTGTCACAGGGACCTTACAAGACTAACCCCTACTTTAAAATGGGTGAAAACAGCCTTAAATTTTTTGACAAGATGATTAATATATATTTCTAACACATTCAGTGATATGAAGTACTTAAAATATTTTAAACTCTAATATAGAACAAGAAAATTTAGAAAATTGTTCAGTTTTTCAACATAACTGAAGTATTTCTGAATATATTGTCTGAATGTAGCTATTTCTGCAGCAGAATGTGTTCATGTGTTCACCTTAATACTCTCGTGTGTTCTACTGTGCATATCATGTTGCATTTAAGAAGCATGAAAAATTTAAGATTTATTAAAAGAATCCAGAGATAAAAAAATTATTATCTAAAATTCAATTTAAATAAAATAAAACGAAATAAACTTTTAAATCTATATTTGGTTCATGTAAAGAAATCACTTTAAAAATAACTGTGTAAACAATCTAACTGTTGTTGTTGTTGTTGTTGTTGTTGTTGCTGCTGCTGCTGCTGCTGCTGCTGCTGCTGCTGTTGTTGTTGTTGTTGTTGTTGTTTTTATCATTATAGTTCTGTCATTGTAATCCTGACGACGATGATGATCATCATCATCATCAATATCATCACTACCACTACCATCATCATCATCATCAATACCATCACCACCATCACCACCACCATCATCATCATCAATACCACCACCACCATCATCATCATCATCATCAATACCACCACCATCATTATCATTACCACCGCCACCATCACCATTGTCACCACCATCATCATCATCATTGTTACCATCACCATCACCACCATCACCACCACCATCATCACCACCATCATCATCACCACCATCATCCTCATCACCCTCTCCACATTAGTAAAAGTAAGACGGGTGACTAGTTTTAATCAGTTATAATGTACCAGATCAATAAGATGTAAAGTAACCAATTCTCTCGAATCTGTTGTTTTTTTTGTTTTTTGGTTCTTGTCTTATTTTTGTTTTTTATCCACTTCTGTTTCCAGAAGTTACCAAACCATTCCATGATAGAATTTCACTTTAGTCTACTTCATACAGTCTCCTATGGCTATCATACAAAACTGTCTCTGGATAGATAGTAGATGTGATTCAGTGAATTACTGGTACTGCTACCAAAACAAGCACTCAATACACAGGCAGAGTGTATGTATTAAGGAAAACAATGAAGTTTTCTTTACATGTAATTAGTATTTTATTGTATATTGACCTGTTCCACATGTTTCACAGAGGATTGGCTCAAGGTCACCCATAGAAGTTATGGACCTGACTCGGGTGTCGATTTGCTCTTCGGACTGGTGATTTGACAAAAAACTGTAGTGTTTGTTGTGATCTATGAGACATATATATATATGGATAAATAAGTAAATAGATAGATAAATTGAACCTACAACATTACGATCCTACTACCACTGCCACCATCATTACCATCATCATTACCAACAACACTACCAACAACACCACCACTGCCAACACTGCAACCACCACCACCACCACCACCACCATCATCATCACCACCACCACCATTACCATCTCCACCACCACCATTACCATCTCCATTGCCATCATTATTTTAATGTCTATTTCCTCTATACTGGATCAGAAATGTCTGTAAGGTACATGTGTGAGCATGTGTGTGTGAGTGCGTGTTAGTGAGTGCTTGTGTGTATGTGTGTGTAAGCGTTAGCTTGTTAATACCACAAGTCAGTTAAAAATATGTTATATTACTACACAAAGCTCACGACATGTTCACATGTATGTTTATATCTGACATCAAATATTGTTTCATTCTCTTCAGTAGCACAGTTGTATGACTGAATGAAGTTCTTTGATGTTTTGGTTAAATCAAGATCTTTATAGCAACCTTCCTATACACATCGAATTGAATCAATTTTAAATTGAATCAAATTTAATTATAATTCAAGCTGTAGAGTAACATATTTGTATGGTTCACATCTGAAGATTTCTATATTTCCATGAGTCTTTAATATGAAATCTGTGAGACTGTAAGAGTGTCTACTAGAAACTTATATTGACTGCGTTCACGGGAAACCGAGCCAGCAAAAGAGAGTAAATGTGGTTGTTTAACCTACTAAAAGTAGCGACTAAATTCACCTCAAATCACACTCATGTATATACGTATGACCCCATAACTCCTGAGGGAATCGTCGGGACACCATATTGCTATACAACATCTCTGGGGCATTTTAAAACCTGTTGGGAGCTCATCTCCTCTCCAGGTCTGAATACAGCAGATTTCTTCCAGAAAAGGAGAGAGAGAGAGAGTGATAGAATGGAAATAAGAAAGAGATATAATGAAAGAATCGACCCCAGTACTAGACTGGTACTATCTACCAGTCGTAACTCCTGGCAGAAAGAGCAAAACACCCCAATCTCAATTTTTTTATTTTTTCTGTTTTTTATAAAATTATACCCAGAATAAAAGCTTCCCAGAAATTATGCACAGATTTTGTTTTCACCAATATTTTTATATTTCTGTGACAGTTCCTCTGTATGGCTAGAGTTTCAGTGAATGGAGTCAATAAAAGGCTAACAAACAACATATATATTTCACTTTAATATCTAGTTACATAATACTGTATATTTTTGTCTGTATTTATAACTGAAATTATTTGTATATGTTAATATAGTCATGTTCTCACCCCAAACCCGCCTTCCTTGTGTAGATAAAGTAAGTTTAAGAGGAGACAACAGCTGGAAATGTCTGCTGTTGAATAGTTGAGTTATTTTGAAGCGATGTGAAAATAATATAATCTGCTTTTTATATCTAACTATCATTAAATAGATCTTTTTAAAAGTTGCGGCTCATCTTTATATACATATGCAGTAGTTTTGTATTGGCTAAATTTCATACAGAATATTGATTTCTAGTTTGGGAAAAAGGCCACAAATTGTCTGGGAATGGGTATAGTTAGAGTTACTTGGATTAAACCCACATCTTTGCTAATACTTATATTATTTATGTATGGTGGACAGATTAGCTGAGTCGTTAGAACTCCAGTAGATTAGCAATCGTTGTGAGTTCAATTCCTGGACTGGGTGATGCGTTATGTCCTTGAGCAAGACACTTTATTTCACATTGCACTTGTTGCCAGGGCCAGGAGTTGTGACCAGTAGATAGTACCAGCAATGGAAAGAACAATGGAAACATTGTTTCCTTGGTCTGATTTAATGAGTCTGGGATCTTGTCGATTGATTTGATCGGTCAAACTACTGAATCACTGCATCTCTGGCAGTGAGAGAGAGGGGGGGAGATGAAGGTGTCTGTAATTCGGTTCACATTGATATTTACGAGAGATTTGTTAACCAAAAGGTCAGCCTTGTCCTAAACTATGTCATTTATCTGAAATTTAGGTTATGGGTACTCGTGTCTGTTGAATGCTCAGCCACTTACCTGCTGAGACCAAGAGTATATTATACCTTTGGTGAAACAACAGAAACATTCACCATCACAACTGACAGAGACCCATTCTACATAGCAGACTTTTTAATTTCTTTCTATTACATTATTGTTGTTGATCTTTAACCCTGGGTAAACTCTGATCCAGCAGACCTGTGATCCTTTCTATAGTAGGAACTACATTCTTCAGTATATCTTCTTTTTTTTTTAAGATGACAGGGTGTAATCAAAAGAAGAGAGGTAGGTGTGAAAGCCAAACTCGTTATCTTTAATTTGGTGTTCCTGCCAACCCTTACCTATGGTCAATCTTGGGTAATGACCAAAAGAATACGATCGCGAATATAAGCTGCCAAAATGGGGTTCCTCTGAAGGGTCTTTGGAGTAATGTTACTTGATAGAGTGCATAGCTCGGGGATCAAAGAGTTGCTCCAGGTAGAGCTGCTACTTTCTCCGAATTGATAAATCACAGCTCTGATACTATGGGCATGAGGTTAGAATGCCTCAGGAAAGAATTGCTGGACAGATTTTACAGGCAAAACCAACGAGCAGGAGACCCAGGGGTAAACCTTGAGCTTGGTAGGTCTTGCTTGGTGAGATGGTTGCTTCTGATAGGACCTGATGGAAGGAATGTTTGAAGACTCTTCTGCTATGACCGTCTCTGGAATAAGTGGATGAAGAAGAAGGGTTTGATTTGAGAGAGATTTGGTGTCTATTTGTAACAAGTTGAAACAATTCTGTAAAGGTTTCCTCCTCCTCAGATTTAGGTTCTTTTTGTGTTCCTCTTACGCATCTGTGAGAAACCCATTAGTACCAGTAGTATATTGAGATCAATTAGGGCGCCACTCTTTACCAAAGAAAAATGGATTTACCAGTGAAAGAAAAGTAGTTGTGATATAATGTAACTGGCCTGACCTAAATCGTTATTATTACAGGGTATATAATTTAGAATTTTATTGCAAGAGTATGCTCCCTTGAAAGTATGCGCACACGCATATGTGTGTGTATACATATATATAAATATATATATATATCAAGATAAGCAGAACAAGTAAAATTCAACCAATTTTTCAAAATAAATCCAAATTAATTTAAAATTAAAATTAATCAAAATTAAAAAATATAATATAAATATTTACCTATTCAAATGGCCCTTACTGTACAGTTTC
>OZ024755.1:880000-920000 GCA_964016885.1 Eledone cirrhosa
CGTGTGAGAAAGCTTAAAAGAATACATGGCAGCAATAAAACTGTTAAAGATTCAAATAATTTAAATTACTGAAGAAAGAGGAAAGAAAAGAAAGGCATAGAGGAAGAAACAGATGAGGGGATAATATAGCTAGTAGGAGCCTAGAAAACAAAAGAGAGTTGATTACAGAGAGAGAGATAAAGAGGAAATAACTTTTATAATGTAATAATATAGGGAGATATTAAATTAGAACAACATTTGGGCTTAGCTTTAGGAAAAAGAAAAAATTCAATTCATTGAATTATTAAAATATCTAAAAATATTCATCAATCAGAATTTTAAATATAATTGGGTGTATTCATATGAAGGTTAATACCAAGTCCTTAGACAATTATCTATATATACAATATATATAATACTCTCTCTATATATATTTGAACAAATATGTTTATCTAGTATAACATGCTCCTGGTTACATTTATAAGTAATTTGGATACTCAAATGACTCTCTATTGTTATGATTGTTAGATATTTCCTTAATGTTCTAAATTATATAACGATTATTACTTAATTTAATCTAATTTATTTTAATTAAATTCAGATTACCTTCGGGTCATTCTAATCCTTAGCTCCTCTTTCTATCATCCTCGTAGACACTTTATAAGGGTTGTTAGTCTACTATATAAATAAAAACTCTCTTGCATTTTAAACTATATTTTTTTGATATTGGGTACTTTTGTGATCGTAAACAATTCATTATTTTTATTTCTTTCACTTTTTATTTTTATTTTGAATTTAGTCCTTATCCTTAGGACTCATGAAGTTTTGAAGTTTTGACTTGTATATTTATAGTATATATATCTATTAAATGATCCTATTACAATAATTGATCTAAAACATTAATTTTAACAATATTTTCAGTAACTTATTTATTGTATTGTATTAGATTATGTTTAATTGAGAGATATCATCTTAAGTCTTTGGACAATATAATCTTTGTGTATTTTTTTGATAAACGCATATATATATAATTTAATGATCAAGCTCTTTTTAAGTTTAATTAGGCCTGTTGATCCTTTAGGCATTCAATTTGTTAATCTTAAAATTCTTTAAAAATTATAACTGTAATTATTTTCTAAATTATATAATATAAAATAATTTAATATTATATAATAAATTTAGTAAAGTTTACCTTCGTGAGGTTGTAAAAACATTTTTTTTCTTTCACGTGTTTGTAAATCCTTTAAATTTAATTTCATAAAATTTGATTTTATAAATTAAATATGATAGTATACTTTAATATTAATACAGATACTTATCACCTTTTATAACCTAAAATATTATTCATTACTCTGAACTAACTTAAATTAAATGTTTTGAATGTTAACGGTCAACCAGATATGTTTGGATATATGCACCTTTGATGAGTTGTAGTGCACCTGAGCACTGTACACAATAATTTCATTATTATTATTATTATTATTATATTGTATATATAGATAATTGTCTAAGGACTTGGTATTAACCTTCATATGAATACACCCAATTATATTTAAAATTCTGATTGATGAATATTTTTAGATATTTCAATAATTCAATGAATTGAATTTTTTCTTTTTCCTAATTTTCCTAATTTTTTCTTGTTCTAATTTAATATCTCCCTATATTATTACATTATAAAAGTTATTTCCTCTTTATCTCTCTCTCTGTAATCAACTCTCTTTTGTTTTCTAGGCTCCTACTAGCTATATTATCCCCTCATCTGTTTCTTCCTCTATGCCTTTCTTTTCTCTTTCTTCAGTAATTTAAATTATTTGAATCTTTAACAGTTTTATTGCTGCCATGTATTCTTTTAAGCTTTCTCACACGCACCCTCTCTATTGTATGTATTATATGTGGGTTTTTTCATGCTTTCAATATTAAGGTATATAAATATTGAGTTTTGTCATATATTACTCACTACCATGACTGAATCTTAACCATCTACTATGTCAGGGTATGTCATGCATCATCTTATTTTATCTGATGAGGACATACTGTTGAAGTTAACTCAGTACCTCTGAAATATGTATAATAAAATATACTTGATCACAAGAATATCTATTTTGTTAATATTTTGAATTAATATATATATATATGTATTAAAATAATGACTCTTACAATACTAGTCCTGTTTCTTTTCCTTTTAGAATTTATCTGAGTCATTATTTTGATGAATAAATAAATAAATGTCACTCTATTTAATGTATTGAGTTCTTTACCTTAACTTGTGATTCACGTTTTTAAATGGAAACATGTAACATTATATGAAATGGCCATGGATGGATTGGTGGGATTGGAAGATTGTATTGATTGTATGAGAGATTCCATGTATTACCATAGTAACTTGGTTGAAGTTACATTGAACTGTAATTATAGTATTTGGATAAAGTGGGTTATACCCAAGAATGGTATGGTCTTGTAACTCCTCATGGGGTCGTAGGGGTGCACGATGGCACCCCTACGATAAGCACTGGTCTGATGAAGTCGTAGGTGTGCTGTATTGACATACAGCATTTCTTGGGCATTTTTTAAACTTTGCCGAACCCCTCCCTCTCCAGGCCTGAGTACAGCAGATTTCTTCCAGAGAAAGAGAGAAAGAGAGAGAGAGAGAAAGATAGAGAGAGGAAATGAGGAAGAATTAACCCAAGTACTTGACTTTTTTTATCAAATGGATGAAAAGCAAAGTTGACTTTGGCAGGATTTGAACTTAGAGCAGAGAGCCTGACAAAAGACCACAAAGTTCTCTATCTGATGTTCTAGCATGGGAAATCAGATGGATAGCAAAGAGGTTCATAGAGAGCTAGAAATAGCTCACCAACTCAACCAGCTTGGTGAGCAATACATAAAACAGTTATAAATTGAAATAAAATCATCTCAATTTAGTTGTTCCATAAAACTGTCGTGAAAATGGTTAACTTTGCCTTTCATCCTTACGGGGTCAATAAAATAAAGTACCAGTAATGCACTGGGTAATTGCTGGCCTTGTGCCAAAAGTAGAAACAATTATTATGGAACCAACAATAATTATATGTATAGATAGATAGATACATACACACAAGGCAAACAATTTTTTTGGGGGGGGAGAGGAAAGTTGATTAAATCGACCCCAGTGCATTACTGGTACTTTATTTTATCAACCATAACCTCGTTAAGATGAAAGGCAAAGCTAACCTTGGTGGGATTTGAACTCAGAACGTAAAGGGACATATACTGCAGAGCATGTCCTATATTCTACTGATACAGCCAATCCACCAACCTAAAACTTTTAAATACTGTAGTTTGTATTGTGGATATCTTCAAACTACTAAAAGAAGGTAAAAAATGTAATTAAAAAATTACTTTCAGGTACGAAAATAAAATATTTGGATAGAAAACTGAATAAGTAAAATTGTTTAGATCTGTTTAATTTATAAATATACAAAAACATACATCATTTAAATAGAAATGGTATCCTTTAGTAAGATATTATAACATGAAGTTTTACATAAAAATAGATTCATGAAATCTTCTAAATCTAACACAAAACATTGATTGTTTGTGTGAATAAGGTACCACCATATCATATTTAATATAATTAGCATTAATATGAAAATATAATAGAGTAACAAAACTTACTACTTAGCCTTAATAAAATTAATGAATATATTATATTATATTATTTATGTTCATACAGGAAAAAAAGCACTTCTTAAGGTTTCAAGGTCCAATATTAACCATATCACCGGGTTGTTAAGTGGGATCAAAATTGTGACTTCAAGTGCTTCAGGTGCTTAGATTTGTCTATCTATCTGTCTATCTATTATATATATATATATGTATTGTTGCATTGATAAGAATAAATAATCAACAACTGGTTAGCTCAATTTACAGATTCACTTCAGAATAAAATTATTCAAAGAGAGCTAAATCTGGATGTGAGAAGAAATGATATATTTCCTTTTAGATATAGGATTCAATAAGGTTGAATAAAAACAGTTTTGTTTATTTGTGTATTTCCCGAATCACAGGTTACAATCTGAACGACAAAATGACCACATTTTCACATTATCTTCATTTAACAAACCTGGGGAAAAAAAAAAAATGAAACACAATTATTACTGTTTTCTATGCAGGATTTAAACATGAAAAACATCACTTTATAATATCAAAAGTTAACATCGTTATTTAATGTCTGAGCAAGATAGGGGTTCCAGACTGTTGATGCAAATTCTAAGTGTGGCTGCACCATAGCTATATACAGCTTTAGATAGATAGCTGGAGAGTGGCTGACAAAGGTCTTGCTGAGTGATGCTAAGACACTCTCGGCCTTCTTGACAATTTTAGAGACGTGCTTCGTCCAACGCAAATCGCTGCTGACCGTAATGCCCAGGTCACGTTCACAGGAAGACTTCTTGATATTAGTGTTGTGGAGAGAGTATGGTGAGGAATGCTGTCCTAGAACCGTGACTACCTCTCTTCGACTGAGAATGAAGGACTTCAACCAGTTAAAAAGATCATCCTTCACACCCATTGCAGAGAGTTTTGCCATAAGTCTTTTGTGTGGCACAGAATTGAAAGCTTTAGCAAACTCAAGCTGGAGTTAGGGATAAATCCAAATTGCAAGGGCCGGATAAGACTGTGAGAGTTCCAGAAGTTCCAAAGTGTTTCTCTGACACAGGATTCCATCAGTTTGGCAATGCAGCTAGTGAGACGGACAGTTCACAGGTGATGTGCGGTCACCCTTTTTGAACAGAGGAATGACACTGGCAGTTTTCCACTGTTCTGAAGTAGCACCGTTGTTCAGACATAATTGGAAGAAGCGTGATAGCTGGTATAGAAGGAAGTACCCACTACGTTTGAGAAGCAGGTACGTAACACTATCAAGACCAGGAGAGGCATGGTTGCATTTATTTTTAAGGTGATGTCGCAGCATTGCAGGTGTAAATTCCATAGTTGTAATAGAATCCAATGTCAGAGGTAGTGGAGACGGTACACTCTGGTCTTCAATTAATTGATGCTTCACTGGATGTGCAATGTAAGTGTGAGAGAGAGGCAGAGCTTGGACAAGTTGAAGAGGAAGTCAAGGTGGTATGCAGGAGAGGAGATTGCGTTAGTTTGGATATGTGATGTGCATGGACAATGATCGTTGGGTGAAGAATTGTCAGGAAATGGCAGTGGAAGGAAGTCACAGTAGAGGTAGACCAAGAAAGACCTGTGCAGAGGTTGTGAGAGCTGGCCTCAAATCACAGACTCACAGAGGAGATGACAAAGGATCGCAACATGTGGAGAGATGCCATGCTGAGAAGGACCTGTCCAACCCATGCAAGTGTGGAAAAGCGAACATAAAAACGATGATGATGATGATTAATTCTGCTAAAAGAATATCAATGTTATTACTTACTGACTTGGTTTTCTTTTAAAAGCTTTCCAAGGTGTAAGCTTATGTTTTTTTCAGCAGATGAATACAAAGATGATGAAATATCCTGCAATTCAAAGAATTACTTAAAGTAAAATTTCTAAAATATTTTTAGAATATAATAAATGCGATAAAGTTAATAGGAACACTGTGAGATAATAAATGACTGATAAGTTATATAAAGCTGGTAGAAATATATAAAGAGAAACGGATGACAGATAATAACCCTGAAATATACCGGGTAAAATATTACTTCGTTTGTCATCCTTTACCCTTTAAATATTTCTACTGCATTGTACCAGCTTTTTGAAACTTGTCTTTTAATAAATACCATATTATAACTACTGTTAAAAACTTTGTCAATTCAAAGTAGCAGTAAGCCATGTACAGCTATGGCTGTGTGGTTCTGTTCAGTCCCACTGCGTCATACACTATGGCATTAAGTCAACCAATGCACTAAGGAGGTGCAGTTTATTGTGGCACCAGCTCTAGAGAGGTTGTCATGTCTTTAACACAACTGAAGAATTCTCACAACCCTTTGTTTGATATATTTTCTATGGTCAGATGCCCTTCCTATCAACAACCACTTTACAGAGTGTACTAGGCACATTTTATCATGGCACCAGCTTTAGAGAGGATGTCATGTCTTTAACACACCTGAACAATCCTCACAACCCTTTCTTTACCTTATTTCTTACCTTATACACTTTCTCCCTGATTTCTTCAACTGTCGCCTTATTTGGATATTTGGCTTTCAAACAGTCTAATATTTGATTTTCTCGTCCCTGCCTGTGTTGGATATAATTTTGTACAAAGGACATTGGGTCGTTGACCACTGGGCCATGACCAGGATAAATAACAGAAGGTTTTAAGTCAAGAATAACCTGCAGTGATTTCATATATAAGTAGAGGTCTTCCATAACCTGAAAATATATAAGATATTGGCTTGTACAAAACTGCTTTATCATAAATCATCTCTGAGGTGATATGAGGTTGTATACAGGTTACATATGAGGTTGAATGTAGGTCATATATGAAAGTATATATATATATATATATATATATCAGATATGATTTCAGATAAGAGTATAAACCTTGAATAACCTGGAAGATACGGGCTTGTAACTAATATATTATCAAATACAAGCTTCTTTATCATAAGTTGTGTAGGTCATTAAAAAGAACTCATCTTAATTTCTTCTTTAATTTGAATAATATTCTTCTTTATCTCTCCCAAGCATGTTACAGCATAAATATACATGTTTAATATAGTTGCAGGCCCATTCCTATTATTTGCCATTTGTTTTGTTGTATAATATCAGGTAAGTCCAGCACTGGCTACACTGATACACCCGAGGGTGTGTGGCCCTAAGCTATAACTTATAAACTAGCCAGATTACAATATTGTAATCAGGCTAGTCTGTAACATTCCAATATGTTTCCATTATCAACTGAAGTCATAATTTTTCTATGTATTTCTGAGAAGTTGTGAAATATTTGAAGAAGATCAGAAGGTATAATGGCTGAAAATAGCAATCAAAATAAGTCAGTTTATAATAAAATCTGATTGTTTAAATGTTATTTCTCATAATAAAAATACAAGTAACCTGATTCTATGATTTCTTTTTAGCAAGTATTGTTAGGTGTGATATCTACTTGACAAGAAATTGAGGAAAGCATGCTATGATATATTATCTAAAAATAGAACATAAACAGTAGTTGACACAAGGAAGGAGCTTCTATACAGTTACTCAATCTGCAAGAAATAGCAGCCAAATCTCCCTCAAAACAAAACATATCTTACAATCTTGAAAAGGGTGGAATGCATGAGATAATGTGGTCTTAAATGCAATGTCTGAAAATATGACAGGATAGCCATGGATGGAATGCCTTTCATTATAAATCTGCTCATTCACAGCTCACCTGAGACTAAACAACACTATAGGAAAAAAGCACAGTTTTAAGACAATATTGTGGGAATGGACCTTGTCTTTAAGCCAGGCAACAAATATGTTTCAATCTTATCAGATTTCATTAGGGAAATAAATTCAATTAGCAAGTACATTTTAACCCCTTTCATATCAAACTGACTCGAATGGTTTGTTTTAAGGTGTTTATATTTATCTAAAAATCTTCTACCATAATTCTATGTAAGAATCTTTGTTAGATTAGGTTTCAAACATGACATAAATAATGAAAAAGTTAGTTATATTATTAAATCCTTCCAAATACTAGGCAGTATCTTTCATTGGAAATATGTTAATAAAAGGGTTAACATCATAGCTACATAGCTACATTAAGTTAATATTTGTAATGCAAAGACAGCATAATATTTCCTATCTACACCTACTCATATATACAGTTTTCTTTGTTTTCCATCCTTTCATTATTGGTGACATTAGTGATAGCAGTAGTGAGAGGAAGGGGTGCTAAATGTATCACTTACTGTAGTTCCTTCACCAAGGACAGTGTCTCCAGAGAAAACCACAGCTTCTTCTTTCATTTCAAGTATAATATGGTCCTCAGAATGTCCAGGTGTGTGGATTGCTCTACAAGAAGGAAATGGAAAATATCAACCAACCACTTCAATTCTATTTTTACAAAGAGGACTGGATAATTTGGATCTTTATAATAAGTCTTGCAATTTTCCAATTCCTTTCCCAATTAGAAACAAAGGTAATTCAAAAGGCGATTGTTGTTGTCATCATCATCATTTTACGTCACTTTTCCCTGCTTGCAAGGGTGGGACGGGTCCTATTCAGCACAGCATCTTTCTACTTTTGTCACGGTCCTTCGTCATCTCCGTGAGCTTCAGCGATCTGAGGTCTGCTCACACCACCTCCGTCCATGTCATTGTTTTAAATATTTTAGTTTTATTCCAATGACATCCAAACCTTCTCTACTTTATCAAATTATCATCATTCACTCAACCATGACATTTATTTACACTCCTCTTGTTTTGTTAAACACTAGAATTAAATGTGGTGAGAGACCAGAAGCTACTACAGTGTCTGGCAGTTGATCAAACATAATGTAGTGTTTAAGAAGACTCTTCAATATGGATGATAATATGACAACTTCTCTAGTGTTGGTGCCATGATAAAATACACCCAGTACACTCTGTAAAGTGGTAGTGGTGGTGTCATAAAATACACCCAGTACACTCTGTAAAGTGGGAGTGCTGGTGCCATAAAATACACCCAGTACACTCTATTAAGGTGGTAGTGGTGGTATCATGATAAAATACACCCTGTACACTCTGTAAAGTGGTAGTGGTGATGTCATGATAAAATACACCCTGTACACTCTGTAAAGTGGTAGTGTTGGTGTCATGATAAAATACACCCTGTACACTCTGTAAAGTGGTAGTGTTGGTGTCATGATAAAATACACCCAGTACACTCTGTAAAGTGGTAGTGCTGGTGTCATGATAAAATACACCCTGCACGCTCTGTAAAGTGGTAGTGCTGGTGTCATGATAAAATACACCCTGCACACTCTGTAAAGTGGTAGTGCTGGTACCACAAAAAATATGTTATTAAAATTATCAAGGTTTCTTTGTTCTTGTTTATATTTTAATAAAAAAAAAAGAATTAAACAAAATATACAAACTGTAATGAAACATCTCCTGTGGAGAAAGTGTCTTTATCTTTGATGAAGTTTAATGAATCGATCCCCATGTAACTTTCAGTAGGTTGTAGTTTGGGGAATTTATAGACTTTTGCAGAGGAAGCTAAACAAAAAAATGAAAAAAAAAAAATGAAAAGTTTTCCACAAAGAAGAGTTACTAAATATATAACTAATATATATAAATGTAATAATTAATATAATAAATGTAATTATATGGTATGGTCCCGTAACTGTATTGACATACAGCATTTTGGAAGGTATTTAAGCCTAGCACAACCCATCTACTGTCCAGGCCTGAGTACAGCAGATTTCTTCCAGAGAAGGATAGAGAGAGAGAGAGAGGAAGTGAGAAAGAGATATGGAGGAAAAATCAACCCCAGTACTTGACTGGTACTTTTTTATCAACCTCGAAAGGATGAAAAGCAAAGTTGATCTGAGAGGGACTTGTACTCAGAGAGCTGGAACGAATATCACAAAACATTTGGGTGTTGAGATTTTAATACCTGGCCTGGGGGCTTTTACCAGCTTTGGAGGTGAGGTACAGACAGTACGTCTCTGTTTATGATTCAAAATCTAAAATGTTTTGATTAAAAACAATTACCTTCTTGCACATTTTGTAAAATATTTTTTACCCCGCCAATATGATCGGGATGCCAGTGAGTGATGATTATGTCAGTTATTGACCATTTATTGGTCTTCATAACTGATTGAAGGAGGGAAATATATTCGGAATTATCTGCTTCACCAGCATCAATCAATATTTTCCTGGAAAAATAAAGTTAGACATTGATACAAGAATTTGAAATAATCTTTTCTAGTTCAGGCACAAGGCCAGCAATTGTGTGGCTCAGAGAAAAGATTATATCAGCCCTGGGACACAACTGGTACTTTATTGACCCTGGAAGGAGGAAAGGCAACGTTGACCCTGGTAGAGTCAATAACATAATCAAACAATGTTATGGTATTTCAGAAACACTGTTTTATTCTTTATGATGATGATCACTGATAACAAAAAACATTTATTTTATTCTATGTTAAACAACTATGAGGGTCTTCCTTTTCTGGGACTCATATCAGACTTCATTGATTTGGTGAGTTTATTAGTGGATACCAAATAACTAGTCTTTACTGGGGCGTGGGGCATGTTGGTTTCGAAAGAAATTCATTAACCCTGAACACCTTTTTGTATTCCATGTGCCTAACACCTGTGTACATGCCTACAAAGTCAGAAAACAGCACAGCTCCCATGACTTTCGGAAACATTTTTTCACACTCAAAGTTGCTGAAGCATGGAACAAACTACCTGCATCAGTTGTTAGCTGTCGAGACACTGCATCCTTTAAAACCTCCATACTGCCTGAAATTCACCAACACTACACCTAATATTCCCCCTCCCTACACATGCATATCATGACTCATACACTGTTCACTTTCCTGACATTTGTACATTATTCTTTGTACTATACATGCACCTGAGCACTGTACACAATAATTTTATTATATAAATATATCATTCATAAAAATAAAAATAAAAAAGGTCATAAATAAATAGTTCAGTTTATTGACTTTAATAAATTCAAAAGGTGAAGATACAAAGTAAAAACATCTTATACGGTGTCTAAAATTGTATTAAAGGAAGGCTCCGGTACCCCTTGTGGCGTATAAACGCACAGTGTTGACAAAATATTGCATTTCGTTTCTATATTTTCATATATATTTAAAACATATTTGTTGTTATTCCTCTGTAAATTTATTTATATGCTCTGTTTATTCTGAAAGAATTGCAAACGATTTGTAATGTTATTTATACAACTATGAATAAATTGAGTTTTATATGTATTTTCATGTGAAATATTTATGTAATTAACACAATATGTGTGTGTGTGTTGAATTTTAACAACTATGGCATTGGTGTTTCTAATTCCAAGTTATCTATATTGTAGACATATTTATTTGAGAGAGCAAAATGGGAACTTTGTTATTGTGTAATTTCATGTACATCGTTTATTTCGATATTATAAAAATGGCCCAAAAGTCGCGATACATAAACAAATAATAATAATTATGTTTTATAAGACAATTTATTCAAAATAAATAAATATGAAAACTTAAAAATTTCCTATGTATTGCGACTTTTTGGGTTGCCTTGTTTATATCTTTTATATACCTAAAGTCAAATATTCCGATCTTCCGATAAGACAGCTCCATAAGAATAGAATCATATTAGAAGTTGTAAAAATAATCAAATATAAATAACTACAATATTTTTTATTATAAAATCTGTTTTATCAAAGTTCGTCTAAGGCGAAATGTTAACAAGGTTATAAATGTAGAAAACAGCGTTACTGTACCTATTGTTTTTACCTACTAAATATGTGTTTGTACCCTGCAGTGTCATGTGACTTGGATTGCATCCAAGAATACGTGTAACACATGATGAAATCTTCTCAACTTTGGGGATGAAAGTAGTCATCGTTGGACTCTGTTTATAATTCTTCTACGACTGCAATTACAGATATTTTTCGTGTCTTGGAGTGTTGGATCGAAATATATCCAGAGTTACCTCCCCCGACACACTTGTTTTTATTATTGTTTTATTTTTTATGTAGATCTAAAATAATTTGTGTCGTATGTAAGCGACTGGAAAGTTGATAGACTGACCAAGATACTCTCATGGAATCACCAAATGAGGTTTATTTTTCAACATACTCTCTGGAAAGAAACAATGCAGTTATTAATAAGAAGAGTTCAAAGTAATGCATGCAAGATTTTACAGATTTTGCATCATTCCTTCATAGTCGGCCTATGAACTTTTCATGATTAAATAAATAAATATTTTCTAAATTATTTCGGAAGAGGAAGACCAAGGTTAACGTATATATATATATATATATATATATATATATATATATATTTCTATATGTATATATATATTTATTTGTGTGTGTATTTTATTGTGACGACTGTTAGGGAAATACATGACTATATTTTATGTTTATATACAGTGTTACATTGAAAATCAGAATCGTAACACTTTCGTTACGACTGTTCCACGCTACTTTTTGTATCAACGCTCAACCTACAGCGTGTAACGTTGGCAAATTTGTTCATTCAGTCCGTTGTGTAAAGAAAGACCTGCAGCACAATTTGATGCAGTTGGAAAGTTCCTCCCTGCATTTATTCCACGATGCAGATCTGCGACTGGAGGATAATCGGTGGCATTATTATACCTGTTGTTGTTTTGTTCGTTGATGTTTATTTTTATAATAAACATGGTAAAGAAATAACGGAAGCTAAACACAGCCTGGATGAGATCCTGTCTGGACTTCTCCGAGCTGAAAAGAAAGTTGATAACCCTTCAAGGCCGCGAGTGGCACTAGGACTTGGTGGGTGTCTAGACTTAACTGTCAGAGCTTTAGATTTATTTCAAAAATTGGGATTCGATCCATCGAATAATTCCGATGTACATCATAAATCGATAGGTTCCTCAGTTGAATTAGAACAATTATTTACTTATTTCTTTAAATACGGAGCTGCTGCAGAGTAAGTACCCCATATATATATATATATATATATATATATATTCAAGCGTGAAACTAATATATTTCTTCGTTGTCCTGTGTCGTTTGCTTTGTTATTTCTGTTTACTTTTTACATACATTACACACACATATATATATATAAACAATGAGTTAATTGGTTTGTTGATTATTAAACAAAGTTAATTTTACAACAGGTTAGAAGCACTCAACGAGATTTATCCGGAATATCATTAATATGATTGATATTATATATATATATATAGATATGTGTGAATATATATATTTAAAGTTTGGGTATATATATATACACCTCTTTACTTAATATAAAATAACTTCTACGGGACTAGAACTGTTTAATTCGTATGAAATCAACAAGAATGAAACGAAACAGTTCTATTCTTGTAGAAGTCGTTTCCATTTCTACATATTTCTATATATAATAAATATGCTTACACTCTACTAATGTATTGAGTACCTTTCTTAATATTACTTGGGATATCTCTCTCTCTCTCTCTCTCTATATATATATATATATATATATATATATATATATGGTGTGTGCAAAAGAAAACTTTATTTTCCAAACTTGTACCATTTAAATATAAAAATGTTTATAAAACGCTTCTAAAAGTTGAAATGTTTTTAAATTTGCTGACTAAACAGAAAGTGAAATGTTTTCTGTAATTGAAGCAAGACAGCTGTGAATGTTTACAAATATTTATATAATGTACTCAATCAATTTGTGAGGTTCCTAGCAATAATTTATTGTAGTTATGTTTATATTTTCATTCTGTAAGAACTATAAACAATTTGTAATGCAACTGTGAATATATTACATGTTTTTCTGTCCTAATATTTCTGGACTTGTTTTGCTGTGAAAGTTCCCCAGAGTCCAAGGAAGAGATTTTTTTAAGTCCAGAAATATTAGGATAAAAAAAAAAGACAATTATAATAATTATTATCGGGTAACCCAAACTTTTTCATTGTCTCTATTTCACGTTGTCTTTTCTTTGTTATATATATCATTTTATATATTATATTAGAAAGAGTCGGAACCCTACGGCTGAGCTCTTGCCGTTTCAACAACCAGTTTCTGTCTGAAACTAGTTGTTGAAAAGGCAAGAATTCAGCCGTAGGGTTCCGACCCTTTCTAATATAGCCATACTCTACTATCCCAAGTATCGAGTACTCTATTGAGTAATGGTCTAACTAGTTTAAAACTGGTTCTTTCCTGATATATATATATATATATATATACACACACACACACACACACAGGATGTCCCCCCCCCCAAAAAAAAATGTATATACATTTCAACAGCATTCTAATCAAAGTGTGTATACATTTTTGGCGCACTCTCTCTCTCTATATATATATATATATATACACACATACAAGCTGGGGGTACTTTGTCCTTCATCTTCATAAACAACTGATATTTTCAGTTTTCGATGAACAAGAAAACTTTCAAATGTGTAATAATATAAAAGAAGGATTAATATTTCTAGAAATTAGTCTATACTATGTTTAATTACCAAACATATATATATATAACATATACTATGTTAAATTACCAAAGAAAGCGTAGAATAGATGTACCGCAATATAATGCTGACAGTTACTTAAAATCAACGAAGCGAGAAGTTATCTTTTGTTTTCCTCTAAAAACTGTGAAAGTTTGGAGTCATTATGTTTTCTTGCTTTTTGTCTTTCATCCTTACGGGGTCGATAAAATAAAGTACCAGTAATGCACTGAGTAATTGCTGGCCTTGTGCCTAAAGTAGAATCAATTATATATTTATATATATTTCATTATATATTTATATATGTTTCATTATATATTTATATATGTTTCATTATATATTTATATATGTTTCATTATATATTTATATATATTTCATTATATATTTATATGTTTCATTATATATTTATATATATTTCATTATATATTTATATATATTTCATTATATATTTATATATATTTCATTATATATTTATATATATTTCATTATATATTTATATATATTTTATTATATATTTATATGTTTCATTATATATTTATATATATTTCATTATATATTGTGACGGCGATGAATTTGTTTTGCGAGGTTTTTTATATGAAATCGTGTGTCGAAACAAATATTGTTATACTTGGGGAGGGTCATATTGTTGTAATAATTGTTTCTACTTTTGACACAAGGCCAGCAAATACTCAGTACATTACTGGTACTTTATTTTATCGACGCCGTAAGGATGAAAGGCAAAGTTAACCTCGGCGGGATTTGAACTCAGATCATAAAGGGACATAACTCTATGCTTCAAAACGTGGTGTAATAATATTGGCAGAAATAATAACAGAACACACTCATCACTGTATCTTTTATATCTCCATAGTTAATTTATTTGGCAATCAACGTTTATCATTTCTAGCAATAATTAAGTGATTATATATATATTTATTTAATCTTATATATTTGTTATATAAGTAAGAACTTATTTCGCTTTCATTGTATGTGTGTGTAAGGTTCCTAGCAACACTTAATTGGTTATACAGGGTGTCTCAAAAAATATATACACACTTTGATTACCTGTACAGGCAATATTTATTAGAATGCTGTAGAAGTGTGTATATATTTTGGAGGGACACCCTGTATATATGTATTTCTGTTTAGTCTTATATATTTGTTATATGATCATAATAAAATAAACTTTTTTCTTTTGCTTTTCCTTCGGAATTACTTAACACATAAAATAATCTATATATATAAAACTGTGGTTGTCTGTCTGTCTATCGATTTTTGGCACACATCTCCTCTTAGAATCTCTCACGGAATTGCACCGAAATTGCTATACTTGTACATTGAGCCCTAGCGAAGACATCGGAAAAAAAAAATTTCAAATTGACCCACCCTATCTGACGAAATCGAATATAATGCATCGATTTTTGAGCGTAAGTTATCAGTTATTTCCCTTTGTTCTGTTTACATTGAGCGTCTTACGTAAAAAATTACGCTGGCTTTAACAGTTGTCGAGCCAGCAAAATATTGACCTGCAAAATTCATCAGTTCGAACACTAAGCTTCCGTTTTGCTTCATTTCCATTTAAAAGCATTTTAAAACAATATTTTTACTTGAAAACAAGTCTATTTAAAGACTACGTAAAACAAGCAAATATTTCGTCGTTAGGCGTGCAGACAGATAGTTGTGCAGAGAGGTGATATACGCGTGCAGACAGACAGTCGTGCAGAGAGGTGATATAGGCGTGCAGACAGATAGTCGTGCAGAGAGGTGATATAGGCGTGCAGACAGACATAACTGATAATTTGGTTACGCTAATGTTTTTCTCTGCGTTGCAGTGTTTACATTTTCGATCTTTGTTAATAAATAACCAGTGCAGTTTCTATCCCCAGCATCCTCTTTTGTTATAACATTCGGGTTATCGTTATGTTTTCTTAACTTCATAAGGCATATTGTTGGTTGAGGGAATATTAATCAAAAACACCACATGCAAGTCTGCACAGTAGACACTACAGTTTTTAAGCCAAGAAAGAAACTTAACATTGTAACTTTAACACAGCTACTGAGCGACCCCGAGCAACGCCGGGCTTTACTGCTAGTCTATACTAAAACAATGGTAAAAAAAAAACGTTAAACAAAAGGAATATTTTTATTTAATTTATTTTTTGGTATTAATAAAACAAGGAGACGTGGTAGTCCACTAAACAGGTTTCTTCTGTTAAGGGTGGGAAGATATTTCACTTTATTCTCACATTTATGGAACTATTGGGATAGGGGTTTTAAATAAAGTGATTGTCTCTCAAACTGATGTAGACACAAGACCAACAATTTTGTGTGAGAGGAAAGTCGATTAAGTTGACTCCAGTACGTTACTGGTATTTTATCAACCCCTCGCAAGGATGAAAGGTAAAGATAACTTCGAATAATGAAAACTAATAACATGATCGATGGAAACTGGATATGGACAAAACCCCGCAGGAAATAGTGAATTCATTCATAATAAAGTGTGTATATGCAGAGTGTCCCTAAAAATGTATACATACTTTAATTGCTTTGTTATTGAAGTGTGTATGCATTTTCCTGGGACACCCTGTATTAGCCGAGCACAGAAGGATCATATATTTGTGGGGGGGTTTGAAATAAGCAATATAAACCCCCAAACGTATTAGATGTTACTAACAGAAAGTTAAAGATGATGTAATTAGTTTTGTTTTTTCAAAATTGGGCCACATTTTTACCTGGGAGCATGGGAACGAAAAGGTGTCGAAATTGTAATAACCCCAATTATCTCTAGCAACAGCTTGTATAAAATGTTATACATTATTTATGTTCTGTGCTCTCTCTCTATATATATATATAAACGTTTGTAAACAATGCAGGTATGGACTATAACCTCCATATATATATATATATATATATATATATATAGAAATTGTTGTAGCGAGAAGCTAACAGTATTCCATAACATATATGTGACTATAGCGTCAAAATGGGAAAATAGTTAACATAAGATATGGGATATATATACTCGTATCTGTGTAACTCGACGGTTAAGCCGTTTCCTTTCAACCATGGAAACAGTTTAAGCTTGACTGCTTTATAATATAATACTAAGTGGGATATTGATATTAATAATCACTGTATCCCTCTCTCTCTCTCTATATATATATATATTCTCTTTTACCTGTTTCAGCCATCCGGCTGGGAATTGTGGTAAGGAAACAGATGGGCCATAACGCACCAGAGTACTCAATACTAGGGTAGTAGAGTGGGAAATAGGAAAAAGTATGACCCCCGACGGCAGAGCTCAAGCCGTTTCGACGGCTATTTCTGGAAATAGTCGTCGAAACGGCTTGAGCTCTGCCGTCGGAGTCATACTTTTTACTATATATATATATATATATGTGTGTGTATGTGTCCTAGGAATCGGCTTGGGCGGGCGGGTAGTGATATCAAGGGCAACAACTTAGTTTTTACTAAAGGTTTTTATGAAAAAGAAAAAGACTTGTGTTGTTAGATAGACCAGTAGAAACTATATTTGTGGTCACTGGGTAACGGTTCTTACCTTGTAACACCTGTTCAGGAAGAAAACATTGACTGTTCCATTTTTTTTTTTGAACCGTTGTCGTTTTACATTTGAAAAGAGGGTGATAAACCTGAAATATATTGAAATATACTGGGTAAAACATTATCCTTTATATATTTCTACCACATTGTATCAGCTTTCTGAAAAACTTTTATTACAAGTCTCACAATACTTCGTATTAACTAGAAAGAAAGAAATAATGTATTTCATTAGAAATATAATAACGAAATGGTTAAATAAACATTTGAATATATATTCCTTTTGGAGTGTTTTTTTTAAAACTAATTTAATCTGTTTATTATTCTATTGTCCAGACGATATGTTTATAACAATTCATTGTTTGAAGAAGTATGCTCAAATGCTGACACTTTAGAGAAGAAACAATGGAATCTTGGTGGTAATGCTCCAGTTATGGCCAGTCGTTTGTACCAGGAAGGAGCAGATGTACTATTGGGTACAGCATGGAGTGAAAAATTACTAGGTTTGATTCCAAAAGGAATCAAAGGTAAGTTGCTTCCTCTAAACATTTGGATTATATCCCAAATAACAACCATTATGTCATTCACTTCCTTTTAATACAGTCTTTAAGACTCCGTTGGATGTGCAATGTCAATGTGTGTGAACGACCAAGCATAGATGAGTTGAGAGAGAAACTTTGTTTAAGAGGGATAAGTTGTGGTGTGCATGAGAGAAGACTGCGATGGTATGGACATGTGATGCGCATGGAGGATGACAGCTAGGTAAAGAAGTGCCAAGAAATCCCATTAGAGGGGAGACGCAGTAGAGGAAGACCACGAAAAACATGGGCGGAGGTGGTGAGAACAGACCTCACATTGCTGAAACTCACGGAGGAGATGACGAAGGACCGTGACAAATAAAGGGATCCTCTGCTGAATAGGACCCGTCCCACCCTTGCAAGCAGGGAAAAGCGGACATAAAATGATGATGATATATATAGCAAAGTTCACACTTTAACACAGTCATGGGCACACTGTGGCCCATTTGGCTTGAATTTTCAGTAGTGCAGCCTGTCTTATGATGGCCACATCCTATGGGGCCCACAGCTCGATAAAAGTTGCCCATACATGCTTTAATACTTCCAGTACCGTATTTCTAATAAAATACACAGTATTTCAATTACTTAAGGAAATTACTAATGGTTGAGCAGAGGCTGTTGTGGTAACAGACACACTTTCCCAAGATGCTAGGCAGTGGGACTGAGTTTGGAACCTCTTGCCACCAACACAACCACTTTACAGGGTGGACTGGGTGCTTTTTGTCGTGTCACCAAGACGACCAGCTTTCAGTTAATAGTAACCAAAATACTAAATATAAGTAAAATATATTTCTTTTGATGTGTCTTTTGTAATATTTTCAACAGTTGTTGGTCCTAAACTCTCACATGATGATATCCACTTAATATTGGAATACGACAAGGGAGATAACTGGGGTAAGAATGTCGCACCTCGAGCTAACAGGTAAGACTACATTCCTATAAATAAACAAACATATTAAATATTAGATTAGTTTCAGCTACTACTGGATTGTTTCATTTAGGTTAAAACTGTTGGCAATAGGAGAGGCCCCCAGAAGCAACTTTAGGTTGCAAAATGAGATCTCTATTACAGTTCCAACTTCTAAAGTCTGTCTTGAGCCAAGAAGCTCATCAGGCCGGTGCATATCCCAGTTACCATGGCATTAATTGACTGAGAGTACAAGACGCCAGTCCATTGCATGGTTAAACCCCCAGCTGGTACTCCTTTTCAGCTGAGTACATTGGAGCAATGTGAAATGAATTGTTTTGCTCAAGAACACCCCAGTGCAGGAATCGAGCCCTCGACATTATGATCGTAAGTCCAACACCCTTACCACTAGGCCACATGCCTCAACTGAGGGGATCTAACAATATAGACCCACAACTTCATGTTGTTAAATTTAAGCAAATTCTCTTTTGTCACTTTACATATGTTTTATACTTTGGTGGTGATATTTAGACCAATGTTATATTTAAACAATTTAATTAACTAATTTGTATTTTAATGAGGGATTATTTTATCTAAGATATTTTAATTAATAATTTTTGGTTAATTTCGGATATTAAAAGTTATTGATTTTTGTTTTTATAGATTTATAATCCACAATGATAAAAGTAACCCTCAACTTGAATCTATGGACATTTTTGCGAATGAATTGCTTAAATTTAATCCATCATTATTAATTCTTGGTGGTCTTCAAATGATGGATAACTTTCCTTTTGAACCAGGTAAGAAGTTTTAGAATTTTCATTAAAAAAGAAAAACTTTTTGTCTGATCTTCACATTCACATATAAAAAATTGTTTTCTTTGGAAATTTTGCATATATATATATATCGCAGTTTAACCTACGTGTTTCCCAGTATTTAGAATAGTTACACTGTATCAGACAGTGAATTAGCAGAGTTGTTCCAGTTCTCTGGGTTTAAATCATGCCGAGTTAAACTTTGCCTTTCATCCATTCAAGGTCAATAATAAAAGTGTCAGTGAAACACAGAGATTGATTTTTCGTCTATATCTCTTTTTCACTTCACTCATTCTATCTTTCTCTGGAAGAAATCTGCTGTACTCAGACCTGGAGAGGAGGTGGCCTCTGCCAGATTTTAAAAATGTCATAGAAAAGTCTGTATGATATCCCTACGACTCCCTCAGGAGTTACAAGTCCATACCGTACCATACCATACCATCACAGTGTAACTTATGTGTTTTCTGTCAATGGTGGGGATGAATTGATAAAATTGTTAGAACATTGGACAAAATGCCATGCTGTATTTTGAGTTCAAATCCGACCAAGATCAACTGGGGGTGTCGATAAACTGTAATTATGCCATGAACCATAATATCTAAATATGTTTGTAAGATATTTTATAAAATATACGATTTAATTCTATTTCCAGATCAAAGAACACAAAAGCTATCTGAGCTGGAAGAAAAGCTGTTATCTGTTTCAACAAAAACAAAAATCCACTTTGAGTTTGCTTCTTTCTCAGATTCTGATTTGTTGAATGATATTATTAACAAAATTGTCGTCCACAGTGATTCTCTTGGCATGAATGAACAGGAGCTTCCGAATTTAGTAACTGCCCTTAATGATGGCAGCATCACATTAATATCTGATGCTTATCCAAGAATTGCAACTGTTTTGGATCAGATGAGATTTGTGTACGACCATTTTCAAAATCGAACAAACAACATTGGTACGCGTAAAGTAACACGGCTGCATGTACACACACTTGCCTTCCAAGCTATTTTAACTGACAGGTCTTCAACATGGAAGCATTCAATGTCTGCCACAGCCAAAGCTGCATTAACTGCTCACCGCCATGTTTGTGGATCCACCGATATCGACACCTTAAAAGCTAGGCTCATCATGGACGATTCTTTCTCAACGAGTCAAGTTGACTCGGCTCAACGAATCCCGCTTCAGGACGACCGTCCCGTGTCATGCTGGAATGAAAAAGATTATGAAATATGCATTGCTCCAGTTCTTGTATGTACAGAGATTATTAAAACTGCTGGGGGAGGTGATAACATTTCCTCAGCAGGTCTTGTTCTACAGATCTAATTTGTACAAAAGAGGGGGGTGGGTGGTTCTCGGATTCTTATTTTTGTATTAAATTTTTGGAGTTGAGAAGATTTAAACATTGTCCTTGTTATCTCCTCAAGTAATTTTCCTGCCATATAATTGTACATTCTATTCTATACTTTAATTCTCTATCAATAATGGGAAATTCATTTCATATGAAGAATATCATGTTTTCATATTGCCTTCAATTGGAGGATTTCCAATTATAATAAGATGACAACTCTGATATGCTTAAGAGGTGTATATATATATATATATATATATATATATATCCATTCACCATCAAAACAGTCTGAGCTCAACTGTCAAGCACTAACATTTTGCAATACATACACTCTACTTTCCCAAGTATTGAGTACTTAGCTGAATATGGCCAGACTAGGCTAACTAGTAACTCCAAACCAATATATATATGTCATCATCATCATCACACATCCATTTTTCCACGCTAGCATTGGTTGCCTCATTGTGAGACAGGCCAGGTCCGATGACCATGTCTTGCTCATGCACGACTAGTTTTGGCTTGGTTTCTACATGATTCCCTTCCTAACACCAACCATATATATATATATATATATATATATATATATATATATATATATATATATATGCTAGCTACATTTGTAGATCAAAAGAAACTTGACTTGATAATAGCTGTGTGATATTTTCTTTAGGTCTAGATTGAACATCATAGTTCTATTTTGACACATAGGATGTAGTATCAGCTTTAATTGTCTTCATATTCTAAATTTCAGTACAATATAGACTTGAAATATCAATTCAAGTCCATATTCAGTTCCAGTCTTTAATCCTTTTGAAAAAAAACAAAACAGGTTAACATTTTTCAAGTGATAAAAAATAACATTAATATTTATTAACAAAATTACATGAAGTAGTTTATAATATAACCCTATTTTGGCAACTTTTGCAAGATTAGTATTTATTTTGTCAACTATTAACAGATTATTTATCTATTAACTTTAAAAGTATGATGATAGGATTTCATAATTTCCTTTGAAACTTTTAGTGGATTTAAATTCTGGCCAGTTTATAAAATTTCTACATGCAAATAAATGTCAAATATTTTTTAATGTTCTTTATCATATATAATACTTTGAAGGTTTTTCATATCAACAAAAGCAGTTTTATTTAAAGGTGGCATATTGGTAGAGTTGTTAGAGTATTGGATTAAATGCATTACTGAATTTTTTCTTGCTCTCAACATTTTATCTACCAGTAGCAACTCCTGGCAGAAAAATCTACATGAAATATTTATTATAAAAACATTAAAAGTTTAAGCAATGAATTTTTGCATTCATCCTAAGCAGGATCATCTGAAATATATATTATATATAAATCTTCCATCACAACCTTGGTGAGATTTGAATTCAGAATATAATTCTCTGCTGCAATGTTGACCATTGTTCTACCTATTCTACCATTCCACCTCCCTTATAAATGATTTAATAAGAAGAACATATATTTTCTTATATTTGAGAAATGTTTTCATTTGCTACAATGGTATCAAACTTTTTATTTATTATTATTATTGTTTGGCTCTCTCTCTGAGTATTTTGAGAAACTATTTTAAACAGTAATTTTTATATTTAAATTGTTATTACTACACTACAGTGTTATAAGATTTAAAGTCTCATTAGAAATTCAATTTTCAGATCTAAGCCTATTGAGCAGTTTTTTCAACAGTCACAGGTATTTGTTGTTTAAACCATCCGTCCTTCAATTTTTAAATTCCCCTTATACAGTAAATGTGTTTGTGTTTGTATATATATATATAAAATAATATTAGAATTTTATTTCTTACTCTAGCTCACCACCATTAAGGTCTATTTTCCATGCTTGCATGATTTAGACGTGTTGTTATGTTATGAGACAAGTCAAATGAGATTACCATGTCTTGCTCATACAGAACTGTTCCTGGCTTGGTTTTTACAGCTGGATGCCCTTCCTAATGCCAACCACATTTACAGCGTGGAGTGGCTGCTTTTTATTGTCACACCAAAGCGACCTACTGACAGGTTGCACTGGGTACTTTTTATTGTGTCACCAGCATGACTACCTTACAAGGTGAACTGGCTTCTTTTTAGTGTCACCAGCACAACCACCTTATTGGGTGGTCTAAGTGCTCTTTGTCGTGTCAGCAGGAGAGCAGGTGTGGAGCATGTCCAGCTTCCCACGGTTGTATGAATGGGTTGGAGAGGAGAGGTGTATCGAGGAGGGTGGAAGGCAGGGATTGGGGAGGGTGAAACGAGTATGAAGGCTGGGGGTGTGGATGGGTGAGGAGAAAGAATGGTGAAGACTAGTGTCCTCTAGATGTTTGTTTCATCCTGTGTACATGGGAAGAGGAGTCTTCTGTAGTATTGTATCAGAGGTCTCAAGCATGTCTCATCACCTTTGAGAGGCTTAATTGTGGAAGGTCAGCTTTTATCATTTCATCTCAAGCTTTTCTAGGTCTTCCTCTTCCATAGTTTCCTTCATTATCGAACACCCTGCACCTTTAGATATAGTTATCCTCCATACACATCACATGTCCATACCACCCTGCTAATAATCAGGACAAATGAATGAAACAGTTCTAGTCTGGTAGAAGTCATTTCTCTGTGAAATGTACCTTATCTACTAATGTATTGATACCTTATTGATCTGTGGGGTTCCTTTCTGTTTCTTTTTGGAAAACCCTTATATATATACTTGGGGAGGGTCATATTGTTGTAATAATATTGCCAGAAATAATATATATATATTGTTTTAATCTTGAAATATCTTTTCTAATAAATATGATTGAAAAATGTCCATATCATTTTATTCATTCTTCTTATGTGTATATATATATATATATTATTTCCCAAATAATTTAATGCTTAGTCTTTTATATAACAATGATTGATGAAGCAAATAAACGCCATTTACAAAATATTTGATGTAGAAATAAATATTTTTTTGTAATGCATCCCTGCAAGTTTAAATTCTCGCTAAATACACCATAAACATGCACGATTAAGAAAACGTATTTTTATGTATACGATATGCTTGAATAGGTCGCAAGGAAAAGACGTATGTATAACGGGCGTGCCCCCACGTCAGACAGCAACACAGAGGTAAGCTTTTAGATTAAGTCACTTCAGAATTATCTCCCTTCTCTAATGGTGTCAGTCTAGATAAACATTTAATTTCATTTAGAATTTCTCATAATTTAACACAACATCACATCTACTGCAACGTCTTAAAAAACACACACACACACATTAAAAAATGACTCCAAGAAGAGAAATATTTTCACACCTGAAGCACAAAGAAGTGATTCAAATATTTACGGTTTTTTTTTTTTTTGATTATTTTTTTGTTTTGTTTATAGTGATTCGTAATTAGCAGAAGACAATTTTTCACTCTTGAAATGCTTAGAAATAGCAATGAACAAATCTCCCTAAAATTACATCCTACGATAAAACCCAAAGGAAAGAAGGGATGGTCATGGCTAGAGCGCCTCTGATCACATGTCTGTTGCTCGATCGGTTAATTACAGGCGAAACAACAGCAATAACGATTATAAAATGTCCATTATTCAAGATAACCTTTGGCAATATTTTTTTCTCTCTAAATATGAAACGTTCATAAAGACAACTGTTGAAATTATCTACAGTATATATTTGTCATTAACACTAGGTATGCAGATGTTTGTCAATCTCACTAGTATAAACATTCGAGAAATGAACAACAAAACGACTCTTTAAGAAGTCCCTCCCCTCCGTCTTTCACACATCTATATATATAAATGTGTGTGTGGGTGTGAAAGACAGAGGTTTTTTAGACCCATGTCAGGTCTGATGGAGTCAATAGATTTATTGGCCAAAGACCATCGCATCTGTATCTAGGACTACATTATCTAATGTGTCTTTCCCTTTTTTGAAGATGGTAGGGTGTGGTTTGAAGGATTTGGGTTATTATTTCTAAGGTCAAGCGACTACGTAGACACTCAGTTATTTTTCAGCTCCAGGTCAATCCTAATAGCATTCCATCCATGACCAATACGTCTTTTTTACGGGTGTAGGACTACACTATATATATTCCTGTCTTTATATACAACGGTCAGGTGTGTGGTTTGTCTGTTATTTCTAACAGGTTGAGGAGCGACTGTATATAAGCTTCCTGGTTGTTGTTTAGCTCTGATCTAGCAAACCTTTGGTCAAAGGGTATTCTATTCGTGACCTTCCCGACTTTATATATATAGAACTTCATTATCCAATATATTTTGTTTTGTTTTTTCCTTCTTTTTAAAGAGGGTCGTGTGTAATTTGAGGTGAGATTTGACTGTTGTTTCTAGCAGGTCGAAACGACTACGTAGAGGTTCTTTAGTTGTGAACATAGATGGCGGTTTGTCTGTGTAAATATGTGTGACTTCGCCCACCCCGTTAATGGACCTCCTTTCTTCTCTCTCTCTCTCTACTTGGCAAGTGGCCAACAAGAACGACTAAACTTTCTACAAGCACCATGCGGCAACTACGCATGCGTCCAATGTTCCGAGACCTTTCTTCTTGTGTTGTTATGAAGACGACGGTGGCTTTAGACGAGAAGGGTTAGCACCTCCATGACTATCGCTAATAATAGAGAGGGGCACCTGCGAACGACGAGAACCCTAATAGAATGACACAAAAGGGGGTTGTTAAACACACATATAATATAATATACACCTCCGCTCCATAAGTACAGTACATAGCGATGTAAGAAGAATCGTCGATGCTCGAAGCTGAAGTAGACGATATTTTACTTTCTTCCCTTGTAAACATCCTGACCATTTATTTTGTTCAATCTAAGAACTCGGTAAACAATGGAGACAAAGTAGAAAAAAAAAATATATATATATATATATGTTAAAAAAAAAAAAGAAAGTAACAAAACAGACAATTCTAAATAAGGAACCTAAGCGTTAATTGCCATTGGATAAGTATACAACAAAACTGACGAGGAATACTTGGGACTAAGCGAGGCGTAAAACGTATTTTCTCTCCGTTGGCGACGGCGAGGAAGGCTTAGTGCTGTACTTGCTCTCACCACTACCCTCTTATTCTTTGTATCTCTCTCCCACTACTACCCTCATATTCTTTGTATCTCTCTCTCACTACTCCCCTCATTCTTTATATATATATATATATATATATATATATATATCCCTACCCCGTCTCATTCTTTGTATCTCTTTCTCACTACTCCCCTCTCATAATCTCTCTCTCACTACTCCCCTCTTTATATATATCTCTCTCGCACTGACTCTACTCCCCTCTCATATTCTTTTTATCTCTCTCACTACTCCCCTCATTCTTTTTATATATATCTCTCGCACTGACTCTACTCCCCTCTCTTAATCTTTTTCTCTCTCTCACTACTCCCCCCATTCGTTATATCTCTCTCGCTCACACACTGACACTACTCCCCTCTCCTTTATATCTCTGTCTCAATTACTCTACTCCTTTTTTATATAATCTCGCTCTCACTACTCCCTTCTTCTTTATATCTCCCTATCACTGACTTTACTCATTCTCTCTCTCATTGACTCTACTCTTACTTTAGCTCTTCCAGCCTCAACACATTACTCTACTCTTACTACTACCACTGCACCCACAGTTTATCCTTACCTCCTCCTTCACTAATCTCTTACCATTTTTACTTTACATATGCAATGAGACAATAAGGGCACTCACTCACACACACTTTCAATCTAGTTTTATATATATATATATGTATGTATGTATATATATATACATATATATATACATACACTTCTTTTCCCTTGACGGGGGAATAAGAAAACGTCAACAAAGTAGATTTCTTCTTCTTTAATGCCTGATCTATTTTCAAAAGCTACATGCATGTATGTATCATCAATCCTCCAAGACCTCAATACAACAGAAGAGTTGTCCGCTGTACAATACACACTGAAAGTATGTATATGCATGTACAGACTATATACCTATAAATGCACATAACTTCCTTCTCTCTGTATATGTCTGTCTTGTGTTTTCTCACTATTTTGCTGTCTTCTTTCCACCAGTTCTTACTCCACCTCTTTACTTTTATATCTTTCACATCGTCGTTTATATTTATTTTTATTGTTGTGACTGTTAAAAACATCAATCAGTCTTTTAAGTTGAAGCAATCAACCAGTTTGTTTAGACTTATTAAAAAATAACAGATAAATGAGAGAAAAAAAAACTGCCAAGTAATATTATATCTGCATAACTTAACATTATAAATGCTATTTAGAATAGATATATATGATATAGATATATGTTTAGATATGTATAAATATGCAATCTACATAACTATATATTGATGTACATCTTCAGTAAAGTCTTTTTCTAGATTATATACGTTTGTGAAAAGGTTGAAATTAAGTCTGGTTGGAGGACATTCGTTTAATTTTTACGGAATTAAAAGGACAGTAAGACAAACAAAAACAATAAAAGGACAATTGTAAGGATCTATATTTATTTATACTGACATCGATCTGTTTATGTGTGGAGGTTATTTGAGGTGACGGCTCTGATGTACATTACACCTCACCTAGAAGACAAATTATATCACTATCATCTCGAGAACAACAACTGTCATTAATTAGTCGACAACAACAACAAGAACAACAGTTAAAAATGAAATTTTTAGATCTTTCAAAGGGGAAAAAGCAATTGGATTCGGTTTGTTACTGGACAGACGGTGGCAGATCACAGGTTTATGTGTCGTGATCTGTTTTGAGAGAAGAAAGATCGAGACGAAGTGACATAGTATATATATATAAACACACACATTATATATATATATAATATATATACCTACATACACACACATATATATATATAAAGACCGTGGTGCGAGGTAATATTGAAATATACAATAACAACGACAACAATAAAGACAAACGGTGATAACATAACGAAAGAAAGAACGGAGAAAAAAAGCTACACTATATGTATATATACACATATATGTGTGTGTATATATATATATATAAAGATTAAATTAAAGCAACAAAGGGGGGGTAGAGGAGTATAAGTGTTAGTATATATTATAGAGGTGGTAGTGGTAATAGAAGTAGGGAGAGGTGAGACGAAGAAGCATGCACCAGTCGTTAAGGTCCGTTTAGAATACCTCCAGTGTTTACTACTACCTCACTAACTAACTACTACTTCCACCACTACTACCACTATCATAACCTATACTCTCACCGTCCCTCTCTCATTCGTTTTGGGATAGGGGGAAAAAAATAACTATTGTAAAAAAAAAAAGACCACACCACCACCGCCATCATTATCACTACACCAATATCACCACCACCACTACCATCTCCACCACCGTCGTCACCATCATCAGCACTATCACTACACCACCGCCACCATCATCAGCACTATCACTACACCACCGCCACTATCATCAGCACTATCACTACACCACCGCCACCATCATCAGCACTATCACTACACCACCACCATAATCAGCACTATCACTACACCACCACCGTCGCCACCACCATCAGCACTATCACTACACCACCACCATCATCAGCACTATCACTACACCACCACCGTCGCCACCATCATCAGCACTATCACTACACCACCACCACCATCATCACTATCACTACGTCTTGCAATATTACTATTACTAACAATACTACCACCACTGTTACACCTACTACAACCACCACTACTACTACTACTATTACTACTTGCATTGGCACTACACCACCACTACTACTACTACCACGTCTGGTCTGGTCCGTGTCATAGTAATAATACCCAGCAATACTACTGCTGCTGCATTACACCATCATTGCATCTGTGAAGCCAGCAGGAGCAGTAGTAGTAGTAGTAGTGATAGTAGTAGTAGTAGTAGTAGTACTACTACTACTACTGCTGCTGCAGCCGTCAACTAAACTAAAGGCGATAGTAGCCTTTAGGGGGGAAAACAATATATACACACACATATATACATATATATGTATATGTTCAGTAACTGGACGGACGAACATACCAACAACAACAACGACTGTGACGAAGAATAAGAGAGAGAGAGAGAGAGAGAAAAAAAGGATATTTTAGTTTGTGGAGTTGGAGGAGGGAGGAAAAAAAGAAACGAAATAATAATAACAACCATTATAATAGTAGTAGTAATAATAATAATAATAATAATAGGCATTGAACAACCAGTCATTTCTCTCCCCCACTCCCTTTCAAAAGCTGATACATTTCTTGTTTTTCTTCTTCTTCTTCTGTCGTCCACCCCTCCACCAAATAACAAACAGTGATGTTTCCCTCGTCCAGTGCAGCTAACGAGAAATTGACCTATGATTTCTCCTCAGATGCTAACCTAGCAAAGTGGCAAAATCTGTTCACTGCTTCCCTGCAAAAGGTGAGTTACTTCAATCACATGAACATATTTTTGTTGGTTTGTTTCTGTTTATTTATATATATATATATGTATGTATGTCTATCTACCTATGTCTGTCTGTTTGTATCTATCTACATGTCTAAATGTCTCTCTCTATATATATATGTATATCTATACATGTATGTGTCTATCCATCTGTCTATAATCTATATATCTATCTATCTGTCTATATCTATCTATCTATCTGTATCGGTACTCTGCTCACCCACCCTATCATTCTCTTTATCATACCCCTCACATTTCTTTTTTCCCTCCACTCACATACACATATACACCATTCTATTTTTATTTCATTTTAAAACTATACATTACATACACACACTGACATACACACACACACACTGACATACACACACACACGCACATGCTATAGTTGATTAAGACTTACAACCAAATATACGTTTATATATATAGATGTGTATAATGTATATATAGATATATATATAGAGATGTGCAGTTTTATATGATTGTATATTATATATTGCACTCATGTATGTCTTGTGTTGTCTACGAGATAGTATATTGGCCATGTTGTAATCGCTTCTGATGGCTACTTTCTAGATGTTGTATAGAGTTTTTTTTTCTCCACATTTCCTACCGAAATGTACATTCCTCGTGTGTCCTGACACAAACATGCAACACAACTTGTCTATTTCAATTCCTTACGTTCATTCGATTCATCACCTCCCCCTCTGTTTTTTTAGATGTCAATTACAAATATTATTATATGAAATATACATTTTTATTTCAAATTGTAAATTAAGTATTTGTCATATTGTGGACAACTTTTCTTCATATATATCTGATTATACATATAAATATATATATATATATATATATATATATATATATATATGTGTGTATGTATATTTCAAAACATACATAATACAGCCCGTCTCTAGTCTATATTTTTGTTGATGGTTCCTGTAAGTGTTATTTTAACATAAATACCAGTAATACACCAGGGTACATTGAATCAACTACTATACAATTCCTTACACTATGACCTCCTTGTCTTGTCAAAGGAAGTTTATATATTTTGTCTGTTAGAAACCACCATCGTTGTCTTCGTTGTTGTTAATTATTATTATTAACAAGTGTCTTTCTCTAGCCTCAGATATTTCCATGTCTTCCATTAAAACTTCTCATGCTTCAACTGTTGAATCGTAACTTTCTAAAGTTTACTTCACTTCACTTAATACACAAATGTAACCATAATAACATATTAAATATTATTATTATATCTCCTTTGATCCGATCACTACTATATATATATATACTTACCACCATCAGCGATCACTACTATATATATATATATATATATATATATATATATATATACCACCATCAGCGATCACTACTATATATATATATATATATACCACCATCAGCGATCACTACCGACATAAATTTAACCAGTAGTGTGACATTTTATTATAATACCCGCGTAGGTTAGCTTTGCCTTTTCATCATTACTGGGGTCGATAAACTAAAGTACCAGTAACGCACTGAGGTCGATTTAATTGACTTTCCCTCTTCTCCCATAATTGTTGGCCTTGTGCCTAAATCAGAGACCAGTATTTTTATTATTATTTTCATCATTACTATTATTAAATGACATTCATTAGTAAACAGTGCCGGCTGTAGTCGCGTCGGTGATCCATCTATTTTTGGAAAGGTGCAAAACGACAGTGACTACTCTACATGGACATTAATTAGATATAAAAAGAGATAATAATAAATATTATTATTTAAAAAAAAAAGAATTATTTTGCTCACGTAAGATAGAAAAATCACAAGTTTTCTAAACGATATTTGTCGTGTTTAATAAACCACACACAAAACAATAAATATATATATATATATATACACATATATATATATATATAATATTTTCTTTCTAAGAAAGCGCACTGCTTTATTCGAGGGGTATGTGAATCGGGGTAGAGTTTATACCCTATCTTCAGCATCAGATTTTTTCTAACGGGGTTTACAAATCCAGATAACCTTTTTAGAAAACCTCGAAATGTCAGAAGTTTTTTTTTTATTATCATTATTTTATTCTTTTATTATTATTATTATTTTTATTTTTTTACTTACTCGGTTTCGAGAAATAGAACGTGAGTTGCTGACTTAGACCACGCTGAATAATAGAATTGTCTCAGGCTGAGGGTTGCTGTGTATATATAAATATATATACACACATGTATGTATATTTATATATTATGTAGATCTCGTTATATACGTACTCGGACAAAAACAAACACAATCAGGTTTATATACATAACATAATATTTCTTAATCAATTTGACAATCTAATTAATCTAAATATACGTATATATATATATATATATATAGATATATATATGTGTGTGTGTGTGCGTATTATAGATTTCATTTGAATATGTACATTTCTATTAATGTATTAAGTACATTATTTAACTGGTTCTTCGGAAAACGTAATATATATAAATATTGTGTGTGTGTAAATATATGTTTGTATCCGATATGTATGTATTTATATGAAGGCGCATGGCTTAGTGGTTAGAGCATTCGGCTTGCAATAAGTTCGATTCACGGACCTAGGGATGCGCTGTGTCCTTGAGCAAGACATTTTATTTCACATTGTTCTAGTTTACTCAGTTGTAGAAATGAGTTGCAACGTCACTGGTGCCAAGCTGTATCGGTCATTGCCTTTCCCTTGGATATGGAGAGGGAGACTGGTATGCATGGCTGACTACTGGTCTTCCACAAAACAAACCTTCCCCAGCCTTGTGCCTCGGAAGGAAACTTTCTAGGTGGAAAACTATGGTCATTCGTGACGCAGTGAGGCCTTCAAGATGCATATCAACCAGCACGAGTATACACATTGACCACCCTAGTGCTGGTGCAACCATAAAATACTCCCAGGATACCCTAAAGTTGTCGATGTTAGGAATGGCATCCAGCCTTAGAAACCCTGCTTTGTGTATGTGCATCATTTTACGTTCGTTTTCTATGCTTGCATGAGTTGGTCCAAGACTTCTGACCACTACATTTAGCTCATACATTCTAGTTTGGTATGGTTTTCACAGCTGTATGCCCTCCCTAATGCCAGGGTACATTCCTCTCAGCAGACAATTATTTTTGGTGTGTGTGTGTATAAATATATATATATATGCATCGATTATTTGATTACTGGTAGTCATATCTTTTTTTACTTTTGGGACTAGGCCAGCAATCTGAAGGGAAGGGGAATTCGACTAAATCGACCCGCAGTACCTTACTGGTACTTTATTTTATCGATCACCCCGCAATGATGAAAGGCAAAACTATCATGTTTTATTTTAATTAGAAACACTTATTGTATTGTTTGTCTATAATAGAAGTTATTATTATAAAAAATACCGAGGTTAACTTTGCCTTTCATCCTTACGGGGTCGATAAAATAAAGTACCAGTAATGTACTGAGTAATTGCTGACCTTGTGCCAAAAGTAGAAACAATTATTATAAAAAATAGTAGCAGTCAAATACTCGGGTCGATACAATCACCCGTTTCTTTCCCCAAAAAGATGGCTTTTGTTTATCATTGATATTATTTTAGACAAGTGGATGTAACCTTACTGGGTGTCTTACAACATCGTCTGTTTGGTGTTTTAGATTCAACAATGGGAAGACTAATGGGAACATTGTTTCCTTGGTCCGATTTAACGAGCTCCACCCTACTCGATAATCGAATGATGTCTGCGATCTTGTCGATTGATTCCTCCATTGTCGGCATATTTTTTTTCTTTTCGCCATTTATCTTGAAAGTAATGTACCAGTTATATGTTTGGGGTTGATTATATCGACTAAATCTTCCCTCGTCGTCAGAATGTCTTATGTTTAGGTAAAAGCTATCACTATAAACAAAATACACGTGGTACTCTAATAAAATCTTCGTGTCTCACAACTTTACTACCTTGTGTAAGCCTGTTAGACATGTGTCGTATTATAGGTAGGTCTTCTACAGAAAACAATCATGTCTTGTATTCAGATATATGTTGGCAACAGAGCTACATTGATTCTAAATATTTATTTCTATGTTTAAATTTCTCTAAATAATCTTTCTTAACAACTTGATTACAGCAAGGATCATTCGTTTAGTTTAGCAACACGTTACTTTTGATAATATATTTCCTGGATTTTCTTTATATAAATAAATCTAAATTATTCCTGTCAGAACTTCAGTTCTTGTGACTGGACTCCACCTAATGTCTTCTGGCTAGTCAGTTTTAATGAGTAACCAGTTTTCAATATTTCTCTGTGTATTGTTAACGTAAATGAAGTAATTGCTGCAGTATAGATTTTCCTTATGATTGTATCTTATAATGTCATCAGGTTTGGGCTGACTAAGTTTTTCTATGATGTCAGCAGGCAGGCTTGGCTTGCTGGCTATGGCTGTAGCTAAGTACGTTATTAATAGTCAAAGAAGGGACGTGACTCCATCCAGTTAAATTATCTCCCTTGCTAATTAACCCTTTACATTTTAAAAACAAATGGAGGAAATTATTATTGAAAAAGAACAGTTGCTAATATTTCCCATTTGAATTTTACGGCTTCAGTTTCAATTTCACACTTGGGTTATTCGAAATATATTGATAAAATAAGTTTTGAATGTTATATGTCCAGCAATGGTGTGATGTATTAAGTGACTTGAGTTAAAAATAAGATTATCGTTTATATGGGTCATTAATCATGAAGATATGTCAATGTAATACAAAATAGATTTTACTTGTTTGCTAAAATAACTTCATCTTAAATATACAATGTCTTTCAACTGGTTCTTTATCTTCTCACCTATCAAATTAATATGACCTCGTGTGTGTGTTTTTGTTCTTTGTTTTTCTACGTCGGTCAAATCCACATTTTGTTGGAAATATAATTTCTCACGGAAATTTACGACGTTGAATAAAGCAATTTCTTCGTATTTTAACTGTTATTTTTTTAACCAAACAAATTGGTTGAAAGATAATATAGAACAGGGAGGTTTTCTATCGTCGTTCGTACCATTTAAAAATGGGACATATTGAAGATTAATTTATCTTAACGATAGATAAATATTTCACATGAAAATATAGAATTCAAGACGAAAGAAAAATAATAAGTTGAAACTAAGTGTGTCATTCTGTTACACACCACAAGGGGTGCTGGAGCCTCCCTCTAATGTTTTTTTAGGCAAGCCAACACACTGGCAGTGTTACCGTGGGTGATAGCGAGGCTAAGACACTAGAACAACCAAGTACCCTCACTACGGGTATCACCTGTTACCTCTGTTAGGCAAGACACCAGCGATGACAAGAACTTCGTTGTCAGGTTGTCAGCGGCCCAGCTCCTCCAAATGTCTCGAACTCCACAGGCTGGAAAAACAAACAAATAGTTTGTCTATAATTCCCGGTATTTTAAAATTTGATTCCGTTCTGCTGCGGAAGCAGTGACCCTCACATTTACCGCAGCATTCCAGGATGTGGGAAGGAGCGAAAGAGTGTGGTGTTCATGTGAAATATTTATGTAATTAAGTAATAGAGATTTATAATCACTAGATAGTATTGATTATTGATCCAAAGTAATGGATTTACATATTTTCATTTTTTTTTTATATCTGGTCTATCTTATTGGCTAAGCAACTTCTACAGTCTGGCTGAAGCAGAATTTGGCAGAGTTTGACTACTTTAAAAACATGTTTACTCATGGGATGTGTTTGGCCCTTTTCTATATATTTGGTTAGATATTTTTTATAATGATATCTGGACTCCTTGACTACAGAACCTGAATAAAAGAGGTTCAATAAAACTAGCAACACTTACTGAGCCTGTAGTATGGTATGGTAGGGTCCTGTAACCCTCGATGGTGTTGTGGGGGTACTGTATTGACATAGGGCATCTTTTAAACCTGGTGGAACTCTTCTCCAGGTCTGAACACAACAGATTTCTTCCAGAGAACATTAGAAAGTGGGAGAGATGGTATAGTGAAAGAATTGACCCCCGTAATAGACTGTTGCTTTTTTATTGACTTTAAAAGGATGAATGGCAAAGTTGACCTTGGCGGGATTTGAACTCAGAGCGTAGATAGCCAGAACGAATAATGCTTTGCATTCTAACTGATGTTATAATGATATGCCATTTTGTCACCTTGAAACTATAGTAATAGTAGCCTAATCTTTCTTGTATCCTAACCATGTAAAAATCTGAATAATACAAGTTGGACACATCGTATAATACCGTGGAGACGCTATTCTTAAAAGAAGATGAGTTAGCTAAAGCTGGAATTCCTTTCATCTTTGGCCTGCTCAAACAGACTTAACCTGGAACTAAACAACTAGTATTTAGTATGTGGAGATGAAAGACAAAATAGATCGGAGTTAAGAAGTTAGTCTTTCTTGTGCCTAGTGGCTTAGCAAACTAAGTCCATGTAAACTTACTGCCATAAATATAGAATACATTATTTTTGCTATGTTAACCATTTTGTTACCATACTTTTAATTGAATATGTTGTCAATGATTTTCAATTAATTTTTAAAACAATCAAAAGTGTGGAGGGATTTAGTCATAACTAACTTTTCATTATTAAGTTGGTGTTTAAATCCCACCGAGGTTAACTTTGCCTTTCATCCTTACGGAGTCGATAAAATAAAGTACCAGTCACGCACTGGGGTCGATTTAATCGACTTTCCCCTCCCCCAAAATTGCTGGCCTTGTGCCTAGATAAGAAACCATTATTAAGTTGGTGTTTAGAACATAATTTAAGAAAATATCCTTATTAAAAGATTGTAATGGAAGGTTTAAATTTAAACATGAGTGTATTAAAACAATGAGTTTTCTATTATAGAACAAGGGGTGATTTTAGGTGGGTTATTAAAAGGGTTAAGATGGTTTCAAATTATTGGACGAATTATAATTTGTTGAATGTATATCCCAGTTTGTAGAATAGGTCCACCATATCCCTGCATGTTGAAAGAGGCAGCTAGAAGGGTCTGTGATGATTGTTTGATGAAATAACTCAAGATTTTGTAAGGTATAAGTAAAAGTGTTTTGTTGAAATTAACTTTCAAACAACTGTATGTCAATCTGACTGTATCTTTTGGAAAATGTTCTTTTTTTTTTATAAATCATTTACTATTCCTCATCACCATCATTATCATCATCCTTATCATCACTGTTCAACATGTTAGTAGAAGCAGGGTGGGGGGGGGGGGGATTCTGTGGAGAACCATCACACATCTCAGTCTTGCATCATTTGTTTGTGAGAAACATCATCCTAAAAAATGACCTTCCTGTGTTATTACCTGGCTCTTTATTATCCCTATATATACATCACATGTTCAGATCATATTAGCTGTCTCTCATACTCAGCCACTCCCTCAGCTCATGTCTGTTTTCTTTCTAGCTTTCCTTTCTTTAATGTAAATTAACATTACACATACAGTAAATCATACCTGACTCATTTCTCTCCACCTTATGCACATCTTTTACATTCAATATCTATGTCTCACTCCCCTGCAGCATCAACATCACACATTTTGGGAAAGGTACTTTCTTGTTAGTTTAGCCCCAGCATTCCAGCTATAACAATCCTATTTTTGTTTTAAGGGTATCTAGGGCTATATTATCTTATGTAGCTTTCCCTTCTTTAAGACACTACATTATTATTTGAGGGAGATTTGGCTGCTATATCTAGCAAGTCGAGTAACTGCATAGAAGCTCTACCACTGGTTTGAGAGGCACTTTGTTGCCTGTGTTTCTTCCACACTTTCTTCTAAACTTCAGCTGCTATCCTTTCACTATAACCACTCCAACACTGAGTTACCTTCTACAAAATATCAGCTAATTCAAGAAATTCCTGGGTTTTATTTTATAGACCATACTGCTAACTGCTCCTGTATTTCTATCACAACTGGAGCCCTATTTCCCTTGGTCGGTTTTGTCTACTTATTGTTTGCACTCAGCCAGATGTGACCAGTAGATAGTACCAACGATGGAAAGACCAATAGAAACATTGTTTCCTTGGTCCGATCTGACAAGTTGCGGCCCACTTGGTAAGAGAGTGAGGTCTGGGGTGTTCTCAATCAATTCCCCATTGTTTACACTGCACATGTAGGATTGAGAAGAATTCCTACCTTTACTCTCCTGACAGTTAACACAAAATTAATGCCATGCTGTTTCATCTGGAGAGGTGATCAACCTCATCATTATCTTCATCTTTGTTTGCTTTTCGTTGCTCGTATGGGTTGGATGGGACATTTTGAGGCAGTGTTTTACAGCCAGATGACCTCTTAGGACACTCAAGGATGTGGTGTACCTATTCTAAAAACTCGGGCACTACAGCTTATTATAAAGTCTGTTATATTTATTTCATTGGGATGCTCCACTGATTCCACTCATCACTTCCATTCACCTCAGTCATTCATGGCTGTCTTCAGCTCCTCTACTCCATCTCTGCTACCAACTTCTCAAAATATTCTTTCCTGCTCTTTTTCAACCAAAATAGCTCTGTAAGCAGTATCTGTCAACCATGTTACCCTCACTTCTAATATCAATGATGAGCGAGACAGTCAGGAGTATGTTTCCATTGCCATTATCCTTTACATAATAACGATCTGTATAGTTACCATTGAACTCTCTGTTAAGGAGATCTGGTCTTTTAAATTATATGTCGGTGTTGTCTCTTATTTTTTAGAACTTAGAAAGTGATGATGTTGGTCTTGACATCATTAGCTCAGAATAGCCTTCAGCTATGTATGTTGCTTTGAATTTAAATGTCCTTATCCGTTCATTCAACTGGAGTGTGTGTTGATACATCTGTCTCTCATCGTCACCAGATGTGCCAAACAGTCCAATTGTCTCTCTACTCCTCTATATTAATGATTGGTTCTTTACCTGTTTTATTTCTAACCAGACATTCTCCAACGTAGATTAACTCATTCTCTTTCACTCCTTAATAGCTTTTCACAACCTAACATCCACACACAGCCGAGACATGGGTTCGATTCTTGGACTGGGTTGTTGTGTTCTTGAGCAAAACACTTCATTTCATGTTGCTTCAGTATACTCAACTGAAAATGAGTACCAGCAATAGTTTAACTCTGCGATGGACTGGCATCCTGTCCAGGGGGTAGTTTTGTACTCTGTTTCTTCTCGCCATGGAAACTGGGATAAACACCGGCCTGATGAGCCTTTGGGCTCTAGCCAGACTTTAGACTTTCTTTTTATGATCTGAGACCCTGTAAACAGCTTCCAATGGGTACAACATCTCATTCAGCAACATCAAGATGCAGTCATTTCATAAATATATATATGTATGTCATGTCAGTAAAAGCTGAATTTCTACTCGTATATCTGGGATGATGCAGGTGCAATTCACAAACATTCTATATCATCATCGTCATTAAAGATACTTTCTCACTGGTCAACAAACCTTCATTTACTAATCATTAACCTTTTAGCATTTAAAGCGGCTGTATCTGGCCAGAATTCTCTCACTCTTTCTGTTCAAACTGGCTGTAACTGGCCACTCATACTGATGTTAAGGTATTGTTCTCAAAATAAATAATACCAAAATCTCATAGATATGATGTTACGTGAGACATTATGTGAGGTAAAACCTTTACTGTGAAAATATAATAGTAAATATAGAGTAATGTAAATGCTAAAGGGTTAACCTAAGTCCTACATCTTATCTTAGTGTCTTCTACTAACATAATAACAATTATACTTCTGAACTAAAACATTCTATATCATTATAATCCCAACTCTTGTCACACCTGAGCTGTTTCAAGTTTTCCAATGTTTACCTCCTTCCATAATTTACATCAGCTTTCAGTGCCCTGCACTTTTTATGCCACTCATCTTTCTTATATTGGTCTTAAGCTTGCTGGTGTTGAGCTGTTCGGATTTTACTAATTCCATACTAGTGTAGAATATGGACGTTAAACGACGACGATGATGATATATATACAGGGGTAACCACAGTTAGTAAGGCATTCAATACATTAGTAACTTCTACAGGACTAGAACTGTTTCCTGGTGATTTCTTTTGAATGAAACTATTAATTCTGTAGAAGCCATTTCTATATTAAACTTGCTAACCCATGCTAGCGTGAAAGATGGACGTTAAACAATGATATATATCAGAAACAGTTCTGTACGAGACATGGTCTCCCGACCAATCTCGCCTCAATTAGGACAAAACCGTCCAACCCATGCTAGCGTGGAAG
>OZ024755.1:925000-945000 GCA_964016885.1 Eledone cirrhosa
TGCTCAAGGACAGAGTGGACTGAAGCAACGTGAAATAAAGTGTCTTGCTCAAGGACAATGGACTGAAGCAACGTAAAATAAAGTGTCTTGCTCAAGGACACAATGGACTGAAGCAACGTAAAATAAAGTGTCTTGCTCAAGGACACAATGGACTGAAGCAATGTGAAATAAAGTGTCTTGCTCAAGGACACAATGGACTGAAGCAACGTGAAATAAAGTGTCTTGCTCAAGGACACAATGGACTGAAGCAACGTGAAATAAAGTGTCTTGCTCAAGGACAGAGTGGACTGAAGCAACGTGAAATAAAGTGTCTTGCTCAAGGACAGAGTGGACTGAAGCAACGTGAAATAAAGTGTCTTGCTCAAGGACAATGGACTGAAGCAACGTGAAATAAAGTGTCTTGCTCAAGGACACAATGGACTGAAGCAACGTGAAATAAAGTGTCTTGCTCAAGGACACAATGGACTGAAGCAACGTGAAATAAAGTGTCTTGCTCAAAGACAATGGACTGAAGCAACATGAAATAAAGTGTCTTGCTCAAGGACAGAGTGGACTGAAGCAACGTGAAATAAAGTGTCTTGCTCAAGGACAGAGTGGACTGAAGCAACATGAAATAAAGTGTCTTGCTCAAGGACAGAGTGGACTGAAGCAACATGAAATAAAGTGTCTTGCTCAAAGACAATGGACTGAAGCAACATGAAATAAAGTGTCTTGCTCAAGGACAGAGTGGACTGAAGCAACATGAAATAAAGTGTCTTGCTCAAAGACAATGGACTGAAGCAACGTGAAATAAAGTGTCTTGCTCAAGGACAATGGACTGAAGCAACGTAAAATAAAGTGTCTTGCTCAAGGACAGAGTGGACTGAAGCAACGTGAAATAAAGTGTCTTGCTCAAAGACAATGGACTGAAGCAACATGAAATAAAGTGTCTTGCTCAAGGACAGAGTGGACTGAAGCAACATGAAATAAAGTGTCTTGCTCAAAGACAATGGACTGAAGCAACATGAAATAAAGTGTCTTGCTCAAGGACAGAGTGGACTGAAGCAACATGAAATAAAGTGTCTTGCTCAAAGACAATGGACTGAAGCAACGTAAAATAAAGTGTCTTGCTCAAGGACAGAGTGGACTGAAGCAACATGAAATAAAGTGTCTTGCTCAAAGACAATGGACTGAAGCAACATGAAATAAAGTGTCTTGCTCAAGGACAGAGTGGACTGAAGCAACGTGAAATAAAGTGTCTTGCTCAAGGACAATGGACTGAAGCAACGTAAAATAAAGTGTCTTGCTCAAGGACAGAGTGGACTGAAGCAACGTGAAATAAAGTGTCTCGCTCAAGGACAGAGTGGACTGAAGCAACGTAAAATAAAGTGTCTTGCTCAAGGACAATGGACTGAAGCAACGTAAAATAAAGTGTCTTGCTCAAGGACACAATGGACTGAAGCAACGTAAAATAAAGTGTCTTGCTCAAGGACACAATGGACTGAAGCAATGTGAAATAAAGTGTCTTGCTCAAGGACAGAGTGGACTGAAGCAACGTAAAATAAAGTGTCTTGCTCAAGGACAATGGACTGAAGCAACGTAAAATAAAGTGTCTTGCTCAAGGACACAATGGACTGACGCAACGTAAAATAAAGTGTCTTGCTCAAGGACACAATGGACTGAAGCAACGTGAAATAAAGTGTCTTGCTCAAGGACAGAGTGGACTGAAGCAACGTGAAATAAAGTGTCTTGCTCAAGGACAATGGACTGAAGCAACGTGAAATAAAGTGTCTTGCTCAAGGACACAATGGACTGAAGCAACGTGAAATAAAGTGTCTTGCTCAAGGACAGAGTGGACTGAAGCAACGTGAAATAAAGTGTCTTGCTCAAGGACAATGGACTGAAGCAACGTGAAATAAAGTGTCTTGCTCAAGGACACAATGGACTGAAGCAACGTAAAATAAAGTGTCTTGCTCAAGGACAATGGACTGAAACAACGTAAAATAAAGTGTCTTGCTCAAGGACAATGGACTGAAGCAACGTGAAATAAAGTGTCTTGCTCAAGGACAATGGACTGAAGCAGCGTAAAATAAAGTGTCTTGCTCAAGGACAATGGACTGAAGTAACGTAAAATAAAGTGTCTTGCTCAAGGACAATGGACTGAAGCAACGTAAAATAAAGTGTCTTGCTCAAGGACAATGGACTGAAGCAACGTGAAATAAAGTGTCTTGCTCAAGGACACAATGGACTGAAGCAACGTGAAATAAAGTGTCTTGCTCAAGGACACAATGGACTGAAGCAACGTGAAATAAAGTGTCTTGCTCAAGGACAATGGACTGAAGCAACGTAAAATAAAGTGTCTTGCTCAAGGACACAATGGACTGAAGCAACGTGAAATAAAGTGTCTTGCTCAAGGACAGAGTGGACTGAAGCAACGTGAAATAAAGTGTCTTGCTCAAGGACACAATGGACTGAAGCAACGTGAAATAAAGTGTCTTGCTCAAGGACAATGGACTGAAGCAACGTAAAATAAAGTGTCTTGCTCAAGGACACAATGGACTGAAGCAACGTGAAATAAAGTGTCTTGCTCAAGGACAGAGTGGACTGAAGCAACGTGAAATAAAGTGTCTTGCTCAAGGACACAATGGACTGAAGCAACGTGAAATAAAGTGTCTTGCTCAAGGACAATGGACTGAAGCAACGTAAAATAAAGTGTCTTGCTCAAGGACACAATGGACTGAAGCAACGTGAAATAAAGTGTCTTGCTCAAGGACACAATGGACTGAAGCAACGTGAAATAAAGTGTCTTGCTCAAGGACACAATGGACTGAAGCAACGTGAAATAAAGTGTCTTGCTCAAGGACAGAGTGGACTGAAGCAACGTGAAATAAAGTGTCTTGCTCAAGGACACAATGGACTGAAGCAACGTGAAATAAAGTGTCTTGCTCAAGGACAGAGTGAACTGAAGCAACGTGAAATAAAGTTTCTTGCTCAAGGACACAATGGACTGAAGCAACGTGAAATAAAGTGTCTTGCTCAAGGACAGAGTGAACTGAAGCAACGTGAAATAAAGTGTCTTGCTCAAGGACACAATGGACTGAAGCAACGTGAAATAAAGTGTCTTGCTCAAGGACAGAGTGGACTGAAGCAACGTGAAATAAAGTGTCTTGCTCAAGGACACAATGGACTGAAGCAACGTGAAATAAAGTGTCTTGCTCAAGGACAGAGTGGAATCAAACTTGTGACCTTGCAGTTGTTAGTTTAGTCTTGTCATGTATTGTCATTGATTTGGCCTGTGCATTACTACATTAATGGTACATGTCTGTGGAATACTCAGCCACATGCTTGTTTAACAAATAGATATGTTTAACTGCCAGAGAGAGGATATATATATATATATATATATATATATATATAGAGAGAGAGAGAGAGAGAACTCTTCTGTCTTGTCAAGGACATGACAACCTCTCTAGTGGTGCTGAGAAGATAAAATACACCCAGTAGACTCTGTAAAGTGGTTGGCATTAGGAAGAACTTCCAGCCATAGAAACCATGCCAAAATTTGGAACATATGAGCAAGTAGATGTTTTCCAACCCATGCCAGCCTGGAATAAAGACAGAATGATGACTCACACTCATGTATATCCCAGTTAGAAGAGCTACATTGTATCCTGTTCTGAAAATATTTAGCAGTATTTTGTTGATTAAGCAATGGTTTAAGAAGTTCTACTTAGTAACATATTTTATTCAATCCTATCGGGGTTATCTAATAGGATTTGAAGTTAACAGCAGTGGGTAGGACGTGTAATTTAACCCTTTCGTTACCATAGTTCTTGAATAAAATTATGGTGGGAAGTCTTTCAATAAATATAAACACTTAACATGCTAAAAAAATAGTCTGGAGGCTCATTTGGTCAATGCTTATCCTAGTTTCTATGGCAACTGAGAGTAAAAGACTTCCCCCTGGACAAAGTGTCAGTCCATTGCAGTGTTAAATACCCAGCTATTGCTGCTACTTATTTTCAGCTGAGTATACTGGAATGATGTGAAATGAAGTGTTTTGTTCAAGAACACAACACACAACCTAGACCAGGATTTGATCGTAAGTCCAACACCCTAAACACTAGACCACACTTTTCAACTTTTAAAATACACTGATATGTATTGTAGAAGCAGGGTTAGTTGCAGGCTCTTTGGTTTAGTAAACTCTAAGTTTAGACATATGAAAATTGGTGATTATAGTTAAGGTAGATAGAAAGCGACAAAAGAAAAGTCAGGGGTATTTTGATGTGATTCAAAAGAATTAATTTGCTAGGAAAACATGTTTACAAAATAACATTTGGAGAAAATGCAATCATTCAGATAGATACATATAGCTCTTGGAAATTTGGAAAAAAAGGAATTAATATAAATGTTCGTTGCTTTTGGAAATTTACTTTTTGTCTCTTAATACAAGAATATAACTGGTTTCTCTTAGGGTGTTTACTGGGTTTACATTATTATAGAAAAGATATGTAAAAATAAAAATATGCTTTATTGGGCAATTTTACAGTTAATTCCAATTATAAAATTTTAATAGAATGTTTTAAAATTTCTGAGTGCATTTATTTCCTTTATAAAAGGCAAGTGTAGTGTGATGTGTGTGGTGGTAGCTGTGTGTGTGTGTGGTGTGGTGGTGGTTGTGTGTGTGGTGTGATGGTTGTGTGTGTGTGGTGTGTAGTGTGGTGTGGTGTGGTGGTGGTTTTGTGTGTGTAGTGTGGTGGTGGTTTTGTGTAGTGTGGTGGTTGTGTGTGTAGTGTGGTGGTTGTGTGTGTGGTGTGGTGGTTGTGGCGTGAGTGTGGTGGTTGTGTAGTGTGTGGTGGTTGTATGTGTTGATTAGTACCTCAGGTCATCCCTGATCAATCAGGATCAAAGGTATTCATACATTAACAACCGTCTTTTTATTTATTTTTGTCAAGACTTGCACCCATCCCTCTTGATATCCCTCCCTCATTCTCTCTCTCCCCCTCCAAACATGTCATATATCTAAGTTCCTCCCTTTATTCCCAACCTCCAACATGTTTGCCATGGAATGTGGCAGTTTCTCTGGTGTTGGTGCTAACATAAAATGTACTCGGTTCACTCTGTCAAGTAACTGACATTCCACTGGTAACAATATAGGGTGGGAAGAGCTCTTCACTCTCTCTCTGGTGCTGGTGTCAACATAAAATGCACCCAGTTTATTCTGCAAATTAGTTAATTTTAGAAAGACATCCAGCTGTAGAACCCATGCTAAACAAAGGTTTGAGAGGATTGTTGAGTCACATCAAAAGCATGACAACCTTCCTAGTGTTAGTACCACCATAAAACAGCCATCCAGTTCAGAATAGCTACACTGTATCTCTGTATGTCATAAGTTGTGATTGAAAGGGTTAGTACTTGGAAGGACATCCGGCTGTAAAACATTTGTTATTGAAAGGACCTCACAATGAGAACAGGGCTGAGGTTCTTGGGGCTCATCAGGCAAATCCCTTCTTGAGAAGAAAAAATGGCCTTAAAATGCTTAATGTGTGTACCTGGTATAACAGATAATTTTTAAAAGGTGTAATATTCACCTCCAAAGTGAAAATATTTTATCACCTCATCTGCTAGAATTTTAAAGTTGGTGAAAATTGGCAAAATATTGACCTTGAATATAAGCTCTTTCCCCATTTTACCATTGTTATATTTTTTTGTCACATATTTCTCAGCTTATATACAGAGCATATACAGTAATTCTTGCTACAATTGAAGGTTTAGGTTAGAAAATACTTGGAATAAAATATTTCTGATTGATTTACCTTAATTGGTTCAGAAAATGAAATAGAAAGAACTTGAGAAGACAATTCTGAAGAGTTAGTGATGCCAATATAGTAAAAGTGAATCTGATAGTGTTGACCTTAGATATATCTTGATCAACGGATTAAAGTTTATCTTGTTTCTAGATTAAACAGAATTATATGAAATATTTGAGTTGAGATAACATTTATTCAACTTTTATCTAAATTTAATATTAATCAGTCAACTGGAATATATCAGAAAATATATTCTTTTTCTTTTTCAACTGGTTCTGAGTTCAAATTCAGCCGAGGTTAACTTTGCTTTTCATCCTTACGAGTTGATAAAATAAAGTACCAGTAATTCACTGGAGTCGGTTTAATCAACTTTCCTCTTCTCTCCCCAAATTGTTGTCCTTTGTGCTTAAATCAGAAACCATTCATTTTTTTACTAGTTTCAGTCCTTAGACTGTGCTTCACAAACAAAAAGATGTAATGTTATACAACCTTAAGATTTTTTTTTCAAAGTTTAGTTTATCAAATAAACTAAATTTTACATTTTTCTATATAACAACAGTTGTAGGAATCTTAAGACCTTGTTGACAATAGTTTTAAAAGTACTTTCCCTTCCTACTCAATATTCTTTACTTATGTAATTTTGTTTTCTACCAATGTAATTTTTCTAGAAATGTTATTTAAGTCCACTTACTCTGACTGTATGTATCATTAGTTTATACTTTGTGTTATTCTCTGATCTGCTGCTTTCAACCATTTTTTTGTCAGGGCATGTCCCCTACCTTTTCTCATTGACAGGTATTTCCTGTATTTTTACATTGTTTTCAATGTCTTCCACATATTCTCCCTATCCCTTAGTCTTGGTAGGTTTCTCCTTATATTCTCCTTCTTCCTTTCAGCTTATATTAATGAATGATAATTCTCCTTTCTATTGGAGTAATTTTCTTTAAAGTTAGTTTATCTTCCTCTAACGACAACTGTTGAAATAGCAACACACTGCAGTAATGTTAATCTGTCTTAAGCCATTAGAAACACTTTCTCCTTTCTTTATTACTAAAGACACCATTAATGCCAAGAAAAATGTGGTTCTCAAGTAATTACTATACTATGAAACAAATCAAAATTTTTCTTAACACTTTCAGTTTTAGTGCCTGAGTTATTTTGGCAGTTTAACTACCCCCAAGTTAGGATTGCATTTTATGAAAAATTTCTTCTTCTTCGCCCACTGAGAGAGTCCTCAAACACTCCTTCCTGTGGGTCCTGTCGGAAGCAACCATCTCCAACTGATCCAGCTGGATCCCCAAGCTTATGAATGTTATTCAACCATCTTGCTTGGGGTCTACCCCTGTGTCTCCTGCCGGGTGGTTTTACCCATAAAATCTGTCCAGCAATTCTTTCCTGAAACATCTAACCACATGCCCATAAAAATTATTTTGATCAAATTATTTACTTATTTTATCAATCCCTGAAAGGATGAAAGGGCAAGTTGACTTCACTAGGATTTGAACTCAGCTCAGTGAACTGGAACAAGTACCTCAAGGCATTTTGTCCTATGTTTCAACAACTTCTAATTAGATTCATCATCATCATCATCATTGTATGTCAGTTGATGTGTCTCCATATTGGCACTGTGTGTAAAGAGGCAGATAGTGACATTTGTTTCTGTCCTTCATAAACAATACATCCCACAGTCTATCGGTTTAGATAAACATCTGCAATATATATATATCATGCTTAAAAGAAGAATAATACAATACACATTGGCATCAGGAGGGACATCATTTGTACAAAGACTGTCTTTTAAAATATCTTGCCCAACCCATGCCAGCATGGAAAAGAAGATATAACAACAACAGTGATGGTGATGATGATGCTTTGTTAGATAAGAAAATGTACTTCATCTGTAAGTAATGGTAGAGGTTGCTAGGAAATTTCTTTCTTTTAAAATGAATCTCGAAAAATGTTGTTGACCTTAGCATTAGTGAAATTGTTGTCTACCAATCCTGTTGGTTTTATATTATTGTTGTCAGTTATTTCAATTGAATAACTGACAACTTATATACAACAACCTCTTTAGATTTGCCTTACATCCCTAACCCTACAGGTTCGATATAATAAAGTACCAGTAATGCACTGGGGTCCATTTAACTTCCCCTTTCCCCCTAAAATTGTTGTCCTCATGTCTAAATCAGAAACTATATACAATGTAACACAGGGTGTGTGTGTATATATATGTGCGTGTTTCTTTAAAAAAAAAAACAGGATGGTCATAATTGGACTGTTTTTTATGTCTCCTTGCAACAACAACAACAAAGGCTAACATTATTTTAAAATCTTTTTTTGAAGTTGGACCTTGTAATATATGAGTGCAATAAGTGGTGTTTAACCCTTTATTATTCTATATTATTGTATTCCTACCCATGCTAGCATGGAAGATGGACATTAAATGATGACGTACAGTAAAGGCTTTATCTTACATAAATATCTCACATAATATCGAATCCACTAGATTTTGATATTATTTATTTTGAGAACAATACGTTAGTGTAGGTATTAGCAGCCAGTTACAGCCGGTTTGAACAGAAAAAGGTGTGAGAATTCTGGCTGGATGTGGCCGGTTTAAATGCTAAAGGGTTAAATAAGTCTAACCTATGATGGCTTAGAGAAATGGATGATAAAAAATAAGAATTCTTCATCTTATATTTTCTTCATTGCATAAAAATATTTTACTGAAAACTGATATTTTACTTTCAGCTGGTAACATTATTCCAAGATATATAAAAAAGTATTGTAGCTTGGGATTAAAGTATTAAACTTTATTAGATGTTCATATGGCTGTGTAGTTAACAAGTTTGTTTTGCAGCCATGTGACTTTGGGTTGACGGGAAATTTGGTTGCTATTTCTAGCAGCCTAAGTTACCACATAAAAATTCCCAACATCATAAAATCATTTTGTTTTGTTGTTTAATCTTTCTTATTGTTATGTACATGTGTACCATGTGGCATTTTGGGGTGTCTTCTACAATAGTCTTGGGTAAATTTTGTAGATGGAAGGTATGGAAGCCCATTCTCTCTCTCTCTCTATCTCTCTGTTAGGTAATTCCGAAGGAAAAGCAAAGGAAAAAGAGTGCTCTATATATAGAACAGAGCTGTTTAATTAGATAGTGGACAACACAAAATATAACTACTCCATTACCAAAGGTTTCTGGATCCCAGACAATAATAATATACGTCTGGATCGGTAATCAGATGACCGATCCAGACTATCCACTTTCTAATTAAATAGCTCTGTTCTATACACAGAACACTCTTTATCATGTGTCAGACAACATGCTTTGCAGCATATTGTTAGATCCCGTTATGTTCTCAGTTCAAATCCCACAGAGGTTTACTTTGCCTTTCATCCTATAGGGTCAATAGAATAAAATAAAGTACCAGTATGATTTAATAGACTTTCTCCTCCCCTCCTCCAAAACTACTGGCCTTGTGCCTAAACCAGAAACCATTATTAAGCTAGGAATATTGCTCAACAACGGTTCTTATATGAAATTATGGTGGAAAGTTTTTAGATAAAAGAAACAATTTAGTATTGTAGAATCAGAGACGGTTTTAGGTGGTTTTTGGTATCAAAGAAGATTATTTTGTACTGATTGGTTGAACGTAGTTCCAACTTGATGTTTAACTGTTAAACAAAGATTATTATTATTTTTTATTTTTTCTGTGTAGTATTTTTCTGCAATGGAAGATTACTATAATGAGTCACCATTGTAGATATCTAGAATTATATAAGTTATAAGAGACAGCTTGGACTGTGATTGGATATTTAGTTTAGCTTTCTTTCCTTGCTTTAACACTTCACTGTTTACAGTTAATTGCCATATTAGTACTTTCTCTATTCCTTGATTTACTACACATGAAAACCACTCCTGTTGTTTACATCTTCCAATATTGTATTTCAAACCTAGCCAGTTCTTCGGGAAGCAGTAACTCAATATATGGTTCTCTAAAAAAATAAAATCAAGGTTTTTTGTATAATTGGATGGCACTGCACTTAACATTATCACTGTTTAAACTTTCATTTTACTTTATTAAACTAAAAATAAAATAAATCATTCTTACACAACATTGACAGTAACTAATACATTCTTGTCTTATCGTCATCATCATCATTATCATTATTATCATCATCATCATCATCAGTCTTGTCTTCATCTTCGTCATCATTCTTGTCTTTATTATCATCGTTGTCATCATCCTTGTCTTCACCATCATCATCATCAATGTAATCAATAACATTAACCTTGAGCTGTCCATTACAGGATGTAGGTGTGTCTCATATTTCTTCAACCTTTACAAAACCATGTGAGGCCACCATTGACTCAGTGGAGGTTCTCCAGACTTCTGTTACATCTCTTCAGTTTAATTACTGTCCATATTGTCGTTAATTTTGTCTGTGATGTTGTTTTTCATCTTTCCTCAGTTCTACAGTTGTAGCTGGATTACATGTAGGACACTATAGAAATATGTATAATTACACATTATATATGTCCCCTCAACTCTACAGTTGTAGTTGGGTTAAATGTAGGACAATACATGTTTATATATGTCAAAGTTAAACAACTTCTTCTCATGAATTGCAAATCTTTGTCTTTGACCAAGCATATTTATATGTGACCCTGTTTTATAACTGTCTCCAGAAGTAACCCCTATTTCATAACTGTCCAGAAGTAATCCCTATTTCATAACTGTCCAGAAGTAATCCCTATTTCATAACTGTGTCCAGAAGTAACCCCTGTTTTATAACTGTCCCCAGAAGTAACCCCTGTTTTAAAACTGTCCAGAAGTAACCCCTATTTATGTAGTATCCCACATTAAATAAACAACCAACATGTAGTATCCCACATTAAATGTAGCAGCCATCATGTAGTATCCCACATTAAATGTAGCAGCCTTCATGTAGTATCCCACATTAAATGTAGCAGCTATCGTTTTATTATTTCCCACACAAAAGACTAAAATTCTTTGTTTTGAAATACAAAAAACTTCCATGTCATTCAAAACAAATATAAAAGACATACTAACAAAAACCTAAACAAGATTAAATCCATTACAAGCACTCACTTGCATATAACATTCTGTTAAAATAAGGAAAACATGACATTAATCTACAAACAATACATTGGCAGTTCCTTAGGTGCCAGACCCTGTCTAAACTTTCCAACTTATCTGTCTTAAACTGTAACAAAATACAAAACAATCTCCTTCTTCTTATCATAACAGTCTGCACTATCATAATAGTTTCACAACAAAATAAAATTCCTAAATTAAAAAAAAAAAAAATTAAAAAAAAGCGAAAGACTATTATAAAGTGTGCAGCTGAAAGCCAAAGAAAATGTCCGTTGTAACTGAAGCCACATGTTCAGTTGAGGAATTGTCTGTCAGTTTTGACAATCTTTTGTGTTTTTCAATTAACTGTCTTGATTTGTTGAATCAACTTGGAGCAGCTGACTGGCTGAGTATTCCACAGTAACTTGCAGTCCATAATATTATTACAAAACCAGATCAATGTGACACAATTTTGACCTTCGAATTGCAAGTAAAATATATCCAACAGGCTTCCACACAGTTGCTGTCTACCCAATTTCACTTTATAATGCTTGGGTTGACATGAGGCTGGTTGCATCGATGATGATGATGATGATGAAATTAGGGGCTAGCCTTGTGGCTCCCATCCGGCTTTAAAACTCATCTTGGGGGAAAGGGGGGAGTAAAACAATGTTTTATGGCCGTAAGACCTACTTGATACCTGTGTATAGCTGTAAGACCTACTTGATACCTGTGTATAGCTGTAAGACCTACCTGATACCTGTGTATGGCTCTAAGACCTATCTGATACCTGTGTATAGCTGTAAGACCTACCTGATACCTGTGTATAGCTGTAAGACCTACCTGATACCTGTGTATAGCTGTAAGACCTACCTGATACCTGTGTATAGCTGTAAGACCTACTTGATACCTGTGTATAGCTGTAAGACCTACCTGATACCTGTGTATGGCTCTAAGACCTATCTGATACCTGTGTATAGCTGTAAGACCTACCTGATACCTGTGTATAGCTGTAAGACCTACCTGATACCTGTGTATAGCTGTAAGACCTACCTGATACCTGTGTATAGCTGTAAGACCTACCTGATACCTGTGTATAGCTGTAAGACCTACCTGATACCTGTGTATGGCTGTAAGACCTACCTGATACCTGTGTATGGCCGTAAGACCTACTTCATACCTGTGTATAGCTGTAAGACCTACCTGATACCTGTGTATAGCTGTAAGACCTACCTGATATCTGTGTATAGCTGTAAGACCTACCTGATACCTGTGTATGGCTGTAAGACCTACCTGATATCTGTGTATAGCTGTAAGACCTACCTGATACCTGTGTATAGCTGTAAGACCTACCTGATACCTGTGTATAGCTGTAAGACCTACCTGATACCTGTGTATGGCTGTAAGACCTACCTGATACCTGTGTATGGCTGTAAGACCTATCTGATACCTGTGTATGGCTGTAAGACCTACCTGATACCTGTGTATGTCTGTAAGACCTACCTGATACCTGTGTATAGCTGTAAGACGTACCTGATACCTCTGTATGGCTGTAAGACCTACCTGATACCTGTGTATAGCTGTAAGACCTCTCTGATACCTGTGTATAGCTGTAAGACCTACCTGATACCTGTGTATAGCTGTAAGACCTACCTGATACCTGTGTATAGCTGTAAGACCTACCTGATACCTCTGTATGGCTGTAAGACCTACCTGATACCTATGTATAGCTGTAAGACCTACCTGATACCTGTGTATGGCTGTAAGACCTATCTGATACCTGTGTATAGCTGTAAGACCTACCTGATACCTGTGTATAGCTGTAAGACCTATCTGATACCTGTGTATAGCTGTAAGACCTACCTGATACCTCTGTATGGCTGTAAGACCTACCTGATACCTGTGTATAGCTGTAAGACCTACCTGATACCTGTGTATGGCTGTAAGACATATCTGATACCTGTGTATAGCTGTAAGACCTACCTGATACCTGTGTATGGCTGTAAGACCTATCTGATACCTGTGTATGGCTGTAAGACCTATCTGATACCTGTGTATAGCTGTAAGACCTATCTGATACCTGTGTATGGCTGTAAGACCTATCTGATACCTGTGTATGGCTGTAAGACCTATCTGATACCTGTGTATGGCTGTAAGACCTACCTGATACCTGTGTATGGCTGTAAGACCTATCTGATACCTGTGTATAGTTGTAAGACCTACCTGATACCTGTGTATAGCTGTAAGACCTACCTGATACCTGTGTATGGCTGTAAGACCTATCTGATACCTGTGTATGGCTGTAAGACCTATCTGATACCTGTGTATAGCTGTAAGACCTATCTGATACCTGTGTATAGCTGTAAGACCTATCTGATACCTGTGTATAGCTGTAATACCTACCTGATACCTGTGTATAGCTGTTAGACCTACCTGATACCTGTGTATGGCTGTAAGACCTACCTGATACCTGTGTATGGCTGTAAGACCTACCTGATACCTGTGTATAGCTGTAAGACCTACCTGATACCTGTGTATGGCTGTAAGACCTACCTGATACCTGTGTATGGCTGTAAGACCTATCTGATACCTGTGTATGGCTGTAAGACCTATCTGATACCTGTGTATAGCTGTAAGACCTACCTGATACCTGTGTATAGCTGTAAGACCTACCTGATACCTGTGTATGGCTGTAAGACCTATCTGATACCTGTGTATAGCTGTAAGACCTATCTGATACCTGTGTATAGCTGTAAGACCTATCTGATACCTGTGTATAGCTGTAAGACCTACCTGATACCTGTGTATAGCTGTAAGACCTACCTGATACCTGTGTATAGCTGTAAGACCTACCTGATACCTGTGTATGGCTGTAAGACCTACCTGATACCTGTGTATAGCTGTAAGACCTACCTGATACCTGTGTATGGCTGTAAGACCTACCTGATACCTGTGTATGGCTGTAAGACCTACCTGATACCTCTGTATGGCTGTAAGACCTACCTGATACCTCTGTATGGCTGTAAGACCTACCTGATACCTGTGTATGGCTGTAAGACCTACCTGATACCTGTGTATGGCTGTAAGACCTATCTGATACCTGTATATGGCTGTAAGACCTATCTGATACCTGTGTATGGCTGTAAGACCTATCTGATACCTGTGTATAGCTGTAAGACCTACCTGATACCTCTATGGCTGTAAGACCTACCTGATACCTGTGTATAGCTGTAAGACCTACCCGATACCTGTGTATGGCTGTAAGACCTATCTGATACCTGTGTATGGCTGTTAGACCTATCTGATACCTGTGTATGGCTGTAAGACCTATCTGATACCTGTGTATAGCTGTAAGACCTACCTGATACCTGTGTATGGCTGTAAGACCTACCTGATACCTGTGTATGGCTGTAAGACCTATCTGATACCTGTGTATAGCTGTAAGACCTACCTGATACCTCTGTATGGCTGTAAGACCTACCTGATACCTCTGTATGGCTGTAAGACCTACCTGATACCCGTGTATAGCTGTAAGACCTACCTGATACCTGTGTATGGCTGTAAGACCTATCTGATACCTGTGTATAGCTGTAAGACCTACCTGATACCTCTGTATGGCTGTAAGACCTACCTGATACCTGTGTATAGCTGTAAGACCTACCTGATACCTGTGTATAGCTGTAAGACCTACCTGATATCTGTGTATGGCTGTAAGACCTACCTGATATCTGTGTATGGCTGTAAGACCTACCTGATACCTGTGTATGGCTGTAAGACCTATCTGATACCTGTGTATGGCTGTAAGACCTATCTGATACCTGTGTATGGCTGTAAGACCTATCTGATACCTGTGTATAGCTGTAAGACCTACCTGATACCTCTGTATGGCTGTAAGACCTACCTGATACCTGTGTATGGCTGTAAGACCTATCTGATACCTGTGTATAGCTGTAAGACCTACCTGATACCTCTGTATGGCTGTAAGACCTACCTGATACCTGTGTATAGCTGTAATACCTACCTGATACCTGTGTATGGCTGTAAGACCTATCTGATACCTGTGTATAGCTGTAAGACCTACCTGATACCTCTGTATGGCTGTAAGACCTACCTGATACCTGTGTATACTGTAAGACCTACCTGATACCTGTGTATAGCTGTAAGACCTACCTGATATCTGTGTATGGCTGTAAGACCTACCTGATACCTGTGTATAGCTGTAAGACCTACCTGATACCTGTGTATAGCTGTAAGACCTACCTGATATCTGTGTATGGCTGTAAGACCTACCTGATACCTGTGTATAGCTGTAAGACCTACCTGATACCTGTGTATAGCTGTAAGACCTACCTGATATCTGTGTATGGCTGTAAGACCTACCTGATACCTGTGTATAGCTGTAAGACCTACCTGATACCTGTGTATAGCTGTAAGACCTACCTGATACCTCTGTATAGCTGTAAGACCTACCTGATACCTGTGTATAGCTGTAAGACCTACCTGATACCTCTGTATAGCTGTAAGACCTACCTGATACCTCTGTATGGCTGTAAGACCTACCTGATACCTGTGTATAGCTGTAAGACCTACCTGATACCTGTGTATGGCCGTAAGACCTATCTGATACCTGTGTATGGCCGTAAGACCTATCTGATACCTGTGTATGGCCGTAAGACCTACCTGATACCTGTGTATGGCTGTAAGACCTATCTGATACCTGTGTATAGCTGTAAGACCTATCTGATACCTGTGTATGGCTGTAAGACCTACCTGATACCTGTGTATGGCCGTAAGACCTATCTGATACCTGTGTATAGCTGTAAGACCTATCTGATACCTGTGTATGGCCGTAAGACCTACCTGATACCTGTGTATGGCCGTAAGACCTATCTGATACCTGTGTATAGCTGTAAGACCTATCTGATACCTGTGTATAGCTGTAAGACCTATCTGATACCTGTGTATGGCTGTAAGACCTATCTGATGCCGACCCTAGGTGCAGGGATATGGTGAACTTATTCTAAAACCAGATATACACAGTCCAGTATTCATATAGTACAGGTAGATATTAGATATACTGTTCTATAGTACAGGTAGATAGATATACTGTTCTATAGTATAGTACAGGTAGATATACTATTCTATAGACATTAGTCTAGTTTATATTTTCACTGTTTTGATAATTCAATTATTGAGAAAAGAAAAGTACATTTGTGTTGTTTGGTCTCTTTTTTCCTTCTTTTTTTTTACATTTAAAAGAAATATATTTTAAATGACATTATTTTTAGATAATTAAATTGCTTTATGAAATGACTTAAAAATAAACTTGTTCAAAATTTGAACAAGCAATTTCTAGCGACCTCGCCCAAAAGAAATGTTCAAATCTCTAATATACAGTTCACAATGACCTATCTAATGTTGACCTAACAGCATGTGGGATCTTGTATTTTTTTTACTGTTTGGTACAAATATTTGTCTTCACATATTCTCACAAAGGACATATTACGATGTTGACTCATAAAAAACTATTATGTTGGTGGCATTAAAAAAATCACCCACTCTTGCTTCATATATTTTCATTTCCTTGAACATATTTGTTGAATGCCCAGTAACTGTCTGATGTTTTTGTTCCACAAAATCGAAGTGAAGTTCGTCCTTGGAGGTTGTTCTTCTTCCTTTCATGTGTGTAGCTTATCTCATCTGATATTTCAACTATGATAGGAATGCTCTCTAAAAGAATCTTAACTAGCTGACAGCTCTTAAATGTTACCTCTTAGCTAACCAATGGCTACTTTCTTCTCCCTAATCATTGCAGTAATTGTTTATAATCTGTCTGTTGACTATTGTGTGTGTCTGGGTGTGTAAATATATATATGTGTGTGTCTGTGTATATACGTGTGTGTGTGCATACATGTGTGTGTGTGTGTGTCTGTATATACGTATCTGTGTGTGTGTGTATATATATATGTATATATATGTGTGTGAAGGAAGAAAAGACAGATATGGAAGGTGAGGGGTTATCAGAGAGAAAAGAAGGGGTTATGAGAGGGGAGGGGAATTACCAGACAGACAGACAGACATTCTTCAACCATTTGATCTCTTGACAATTGTAGTCAGTGTTGTTGTTGTTTTAGGTTTTTATTTTAAAGAAGATTATTATTATAGACATGTTGTTTTATTGTTTCTTGATAAAGAAATAAAGTAGTAGGAACACAGGAGGGGTTATTGATGGAATTCTTAACTTCTTCAAAGGAAAAAATATTAAATTTTCTGCTCTAGATTATTCATCATCATCATCATCATATCATCCTTGTCATCCTCCTTTTTTATGTCCACTCTTTCCCTGCTGGTATGGCTTAGATGAGACTATTGTTCTACTGGTCAGATGTCATTCTGGACAGCAGCCCCTAACTTGTTTTTCAAGTAAGGTATATTATACCACTGGTCTTCACATTGAACCCTTAAACTGTGGGGTGTATTGTTTATGTGAGAGACACAGGGACATACATATACACACCTGTTTAAATAGAAACAATATAGAGTTGAAAAGACACCTTTTGCCTTGCTGAGGGGCATAGCAATCTCTACAGTGCTGGTGCCAGAATAAAATGCACCCAGTACACCCTGTAATCAGTTGGCATTAGAAAGAGCATCCAACTATCGAAGCCAGGCAAAATCTGGAATGTATGAGCAGGACCTGGTTCTCTAACCCATATAGTGTTGAACTGTGACAATATATCCAACTCGTGTCATCATGGTGGGGTTGATAAAATAATTACCAGTCAAGTACTGGTTAATATAACTGACTGGGTCCTCCACCTTGAAGAACAATGAAGCTAATACTTAACAAAAAAACTGAATAAAAGATAGTGGGAGAAAAGAAAGACAGAAGCAGTGGGTAAGTGGAAATAAGAGGTGATATGTGAGAGAAGATGGGACACACAGACAAACATTTAGAAATATATTATAGATTAGAGTCTTTTTTTGCTGGGTTCTTGATATATTTGGAACCCCCCTTCCCCCAGAAAATAACCAGTTAACCAGAGATCTAATATAATATATATTTAGTTTAGTGTTTCAAGTAAAGGTTAAAGCATAATGGAGATAAATTTAACCTCGGTGGCATTCAAACTCATAAGGTAAACTTTAAATAATAAATTAGAACAGAAAAAATCCTAACAATTTTTTTGAGAGTTGATGGATTATAACATGCAGAACAGTTATTGATGTCTTCATATTCCAACATCTACCTTCTCTTTTAGGTAGCATGTCAATTTAGAAGTCAAGGGAGTCTCTAGGTGGCTGCTCATACATTCCAGTTTCTGCCTAGCTTTCATGATTGGATGCTCTTTCTAATGCCAACTGATTACAGAGTGTAGTGGGTGCATTTTATTTTGGCACCAGCACTGTAGAGGTTTTGTCCTCAGTAAAGCAAAGGGTGTCTTTCACATAAGCAATGCACTCCACAGTTTCTTGATAAAGAAATAAAGTATTTTTACTCTTGATTTTCTCTGTATATTGCCAATGGTTTGTTTTGTTTCCTACCAGGTTCAGCGGCAAGTAATTACAAATTTAACAACACGAGATGAAGCATTGGAATATATTGAACAGCTTTGTCTCCAGCTCCTCTTTACATTGTGTGCGGTGCCATTACACAGCATTCAAGATGTGGAGGAGCGGGTACAGAAAATCATTCCTTCATCAATTAATGTATGGACGATACGAGAGGCACAAGGTGCCCTCGAGAAGGGCAAAAAGAATACGTTGGTTTTGCCGGTGGAGAAGGTACACAATCTCCTCATCAAGGTCAGTTATTTCATATTTTTATACTAACAGAAATTACAATATACATGTCGGCTTTTTTGTTGTGATGCCTACATGACCCCTTTACAGTGTGGGTTGGGTGCTTTTTGCTGTGATGCCTACATGACCCCTTTACAGTGTGGGTTGGGTGCTTTTTGGTGTGATGCCTACATGGCCCTTTTACAGTGTGGGTTGGGTGCTTTTTGCAATACACGACCACTTATATATTATGTTAGATTACTGCTAACATTCACATGCCAACAATGCTTAAAGCAACCAGTGACATGTGTAAAAAAAATGTTTTGCAACATGGGGGGGGGGGGGGGGGGGTCTACAGAGATAAACATTGTTTACCAAATTTGTAAATAAAGTAAGGATTGGCACCAGGAAGAGCATCTGCCTAGAACATGAGAGAGAATTTGCATCCAACTCCAGCCGACATCAGAAAATAAATGTGAAAAGCAGGAAGGTTGCGATGATATATATTTATCATCTTAGCAACAGATGAATCTGTTTTTTTTATAGTTACCAGACGTGGCCACTCACACAGAAGCTTTCAAATCAGCTCAAATACTTTGTCAGTATGAGTGGCCAGTTACAGCCGGTTTGAACAGAAAGAGGTTAGGGAATTCTCGTCGGATATGGCCAGAATTCTCTCACCTCTTTCTGTTCAAACCGGCCATAACAGCCACTCATACTAACGTTAAGATATTGTTCTCAAAATAGATAATATCAAAATCATAGATTCGATATTATGTGAGATAATTATGTAAGATAAAGCTTTTACCGCAAAATACAATAGTATATATAGAAAATGTAAATAGTAAAGGGTTAAACAGGTGTTTCACCATACAACTTATCACCAGTATATATATTTCACCACACACCACGTAAATATATTTGTTTTATAGTTGCAATATTCCTGTAAACTAAATTGTGATTAACCTACCTTACATTCTCAGTCTGTTAGAAATGGGTTTGAAATTCACAGAACTGTTTTAAAATGTGACTTATCTCTGTTTGTAAAGTACATATTTTATCATATATCTCTGATGGTGTTGTGATATTCTCTCCGGTTGCACTTTGCTTTGCTGCATACTTTTGCTCGTCACTAAAGAAAGTCAGTGAACAAAATCTAAATAAAATTTGTAGTTAATTCACATATTTATATAATTTACATCGGCTTACTTTAAATCTGGAATTGCTAGTATCACTCATAGAAGTCTTTTGTGTTGATTCTAAAAATATCGAAATGTAGAATATGTTTTTTGTAACTTGATTCAAGGTCTCATTTTCTATAGA
>OZ024755.1:950000-975000 GCA_964016885.1 Eledone cirrhosa
TGTTTGGTGTAGTATATAGGAGAGATTGAGGTGTTTAGTGTAGTATATAGGCCAGATTGAGGTGTTTGGTGTAGTATATAGGAGAGATTGAGGTGTTTAGTGTAGTATATAGGCCAGATTGAGGTGTTTGGTGTAGTATATAGGAGAGATTGAGGTGTTTAGTGTAGTATATAGGAGAGATTGAGGTGTTTGGTGTAGTATATAGGAGAGATTGAGGTGTTTAGTGTAGTATATAGGCCAGATTGAGATGTTTGGTGTAGTATATAGGCCAGATTGAGATGTTTGGTGTAGTATATAGGCCAGATTGAGGTGTTTAGTGTAGTATATATGAGAGATTGAGGTGTTTGGTGTGTTTAGTGTAGTATATATGAGAGATTGAGGTGTTTGGTGTAGTATATAGGAGAGATTGAGGTGTTTGGTGTAGTATATAGGAGAGAATGAGGTGTTTGGTGTAGTATATAGGAGAGATTGAGGTGTTTGGTGTAGTATATAGGAGAGATTGAGGTGTTTAGTGTAGTATATAGGCCAGATTGAGATGTTTAGGACAACCCGTCTAACCCATGCTAGCGTGGAAGAACGGACGTAAAACGGTGATGATGATGATGATGATGAGTATATAGGAGAGATTGAGGTGTTTGGTGTAGTATATAGGCCAGATTGAGGTGTTTAGTGTAGTATATAGGAGAGATTGAGGTGTTTGGTGTGTTTAGTGTAGTATATATGAGAGATTGAGGTGTTTGGTGTAGTATATAGGAGAGATTGAGGTGTTTAGCGTAGTATATAGGAGAGTTTGGTGTGTTTAGTGTAGTATATAGGAGAGATTGAGGTGTTTGGTGTAGTATATAGGAGAGATTGAGGTGTTTAGTGTAGTATATAGGAGAGATTGAGGTGTTTAGTGTAGTATATAGGAGAGATTGAGGTGTTTAGTGTAGTATATAGGAGAGATTGAGGTGTTTAGTGTGGTATATAGGAAAGATTGAGGTGTTTAGTGTAGTATATAGGAGAGATTGGGGTGTTTGGTGTAGTATATAGGAGAGATTGAGGTGTTTAGTGTAGTATATAGGAGAGATTGGGGTGTTTGGTGTAGTATATAGGAGAGATTGAGGTGTTTAGTGTAGTATATAGGAGAGTTTGGTGTGTTTAGTGTAGTATATAGGAGAGATTGAGGTGTTTAGTGTGGTATATAGGAGAGATTGAGGTGTTTGGTGTAGTATATAGGAGAGATTGGGGTGTTTGGTGTAGTATATAGGAGAGATTGAGGTGTTTAGTGTAGTATATAGGAGAGTTTGATGTTTAGTGTAGTATATAGGAGAGATTGAGGTGTTTAGTGTAGTATATAGGAGAGATTGGGGTGTTTAGCGTAGTATATAAGAGAGATTGGGGTGTTTAGTGTAGTATATAGGCCAGATTGAGGTGTTTAGTGTACTATATAGGAGAGTTTGGTGTGTTTAGTGTAGTATATAGGAGAGATTGAGGTGTTTAGTGTAGTATATAGGAGAGATTGGGGTGTTTAGTGTAGTATATAGGAGAGATTGGGGTGTTTAGTGTAGTATATAGGCCAGATTGAGGTGTTTGGTGTAGTATATAGGAGAGTTTGATGTTTAGTGTAGTATATAGGAGAGATTGAGGTGTTTAGTGTAGTATATAGGCCAGATTGAGGTGTTTAGCGTAGTATATAGGAGAGATTGAGGTGTTTAGTGTAGTATATAGGAGAGATTGGGGTGTTTAGTGTAGTATATAGGAGAGATTGAGGTGTTTAGTGTAGTATATAGGAGAGATTGGGGTGTTTAGTGTACTATATAGGAGAGTTTGGTGTGTTTAGTGTAGTATATAGGAGAGATTGAGGTGTTTAGTGTGGTATATAGGAGAGATTGGGGTGTTTAGTGTGGTATATAGGAGAGATTGAGGTGTTTTGTGTGGTATATAGGAGAGATTGGGGTGTTTAGTGTAGTATATAGGAGAGATGGAGGTGTTTGGTGTAGTATATAGAAGAGATTGAGGTGTTTGGTGTAGTATATAGGAGAGGTTGGGGTGTTTAGTGTAGTATATAGGAGAGATTGAGGTGTTTAATGTAATATATAGGAGAGATTGAGGTGTTTAGTGTAGTATATTGGAGAGATTGAGGTGTTTAGTGTAGTATATGAGAGATTGGGGTGTTTAGTGTGGTATATAGGAGAGATTGAGGTGTTTAGTGTAGTATATAGGAGGTTTTGGGGTCTTTAGTGTAGTATATGAGAGATTGGGGTCTTTAGTGTAGTATATGAGAGATTGGGGTGTTTAGTGTACTATATAGAAGAGATTGAGGTGTTTGGTGTGGTATGTAGGAGAGATTGAGGTGTTTTGTGTGGTATATAGGAGAGATTTGGTGTTTAGTGTAGTATATAGGAGAGTTTGGTGTGTTTAGTGTAGTATATAGGAGAGATTGAGGTGTTTAGTGTAGTATATAGGAGAGATTGGGGTGTTTGGTGTAGTATATAGGAGAGATTGAGGTGTTTGGTGTAGTATATAGGAGAGATTGAGGTGTTTAGTGTAGTATATAGGAGAGTTTGGTGTTTAGTGTAGTATATAGGAGAGATTGAGGTGTTTAGTGTAGTATATAGGAGAGATTAGGGTGTTCAGTGTAGTATATAGGAGAGATTGAGGTAATTTCTGCAAATTTTGGGGTGTACCGGCTGTCGTATTATCTGTAGAAGAGGAAGAGATAAGTAACAAGTTGTTTGTAAGCGTGTTACTGAATGAATCTTTGCTAATCGGCCCAAATAGATATGTATGTATGTATATATATACATACATATATATATATATATATATATATATATATATATATATATATGTGTGTGTGTGTGTGTAACAGTAGTATTGTTCCAGTTATCTAATGGTTAGTGTTGGTTTCAGGTTCATAAAGTTATGAGTTCAAACCCTAGGCTGGCTGATTGTGTTGTTGACACATATTACTGCACTCTACACAGATCACAACTCTTAGCTATCCTCCATTCCTGTAGTTTACACTACTACACCACTACACCTCTCCACCACTATACCACTACACCACTACACTACTCCACCACTATACCACTACACCTCTCCACCACTACACCACACTACTCCACCACTACACCACTACACTACTACACCACCACACTACTCCACCACTACACTACTCCACCACTCCACCACTACACTACTCCACCACACTACTCCACCACTACACCACCCCACCACTCCACCCCAAAGACCATTGCTAGAACTAACACTTCATATCTATTTAAACAGCAATCAATGTTAGTGACTTGACATATCCTAACTTAGTAATTCATTCTTTATTTTCTAAATTTATTTTAGTTTTATATTTGTGCAGTATTTATAAATTTAAACTTTTCAAAGACAGAACTTATTTCACCGTTTTGATACTAAACTGTCTCTCCGTAGTCTTATTATATCTAAAAACCTTCCAATATAATTTTATGTTAGAATCTTTGTTAAGCTGTGCTCCAAACTGCAACTTAGCTTTATTACTAAATCTCTCCAAATCTTTATTATAATGTTTAAATAACTTTGACAATAAACAGTCTTTCATTAGAAATATGGTAATGAAAGGGTTAAGCTATGTTTCAAATGCCAGCTTAATAATGTAAAAAGTTAGTTATATTACTAAATCTTGTTTATTTTCAAAATTATTTAAAAATTATATGTGGTAAGGAAAGGGTTAAATTTAGAAATACATGAAAATGTATAAAATGGAAGTAAAGCATATATAGCAACTGTGTAAGTTATTGACTTACTAGCTTCATTTCACTAATAGATGATGGCACTGATTCTACGCTTTTTCCTGCTTAGGAGTCTGAATAGACTACACTGGCATCCTTTGTGTTGTAATAGTTAAATTGTGAACAAGGTTGGAGAAAAACAAAAAACTAGTTGAGGAAAAAATAATTTGGAATTTATAAACAAATAACCTAAATTAGACATAGTTTGCAGTGTGTGTTGTGGAACAATAACTGTACTTTACTACGATGGTATAATATATAGTTGGCATAGGAAGGAATATCTTTTCCAAAAAGCTTGTCATACATTTTTGTATTATATCTATTAATTAGAAAGATATATTTAGATATCTGATGTTGTATATCTTTCCATTAATAAATAGGAGATATGTTTATTATATATGCTAAATATTTTGTATTTGTCCTATTAGAGTATTTAAAACAAACAACAACTTTCAGTGAATTTAAGATATAAAATTTCATCAGATGTAAAAATAAACAAATTCTACTGTAAACCCATGAGAGGATCATGAATATTGATATTGGCTTCTGATTTAGGCATAAGGTCAACAATTTTGGGGGAGGGGAAAGTCAATTGAATTAACCCCAGTGTGTTACTGGTACTTTATTTTATTGACCCTGTAAGGATGAAATAAACATTGATAATCCTGCTGAGGTCAAATTTACTTTTCATCCATTTTGGGGGTCATTGAAATAAAGAACTGATCTGGAGAAGTGGATTACTCTTTTACTCTTTTACCTGTTCCAGCCATCCGACTGAGGCCATGCTGGGGCACTGCCCTTGGATTATCGGAATTATTAAAGCATTTCATGAAATTCCTTGTGATATTTGTATCAGCTCTTTGTGTTCTAAGTTCAAACCATACCATGACCTATTTGGGTAGTGGACTTAAATCTGTTGCCCTGTTTAACACCCCTACTAGACTTTTGGGAACCTTTAGCACAATCTACTCTGTTGCAAACATTTAGATCAAGTCACTTGTTTGAGAATATTTCCTCCTCCCCTTCCAACAGCCACAGAAGTCCTAAACAGTTTTTAAAAAAAGGAAAATGCTTCTAGATTTCCCAACAATAAAGTAAAAATCGATGTTTGGTACAGGTGATGTCTTGAAAGGTGTTTAAAACAATTGATTCGGGGCCAGGACATTATTATGACACCATTAAACCTTTAGTATTTAAACCGGCTGTAACTGGCCGTTCATACTGATGTTAAGGTATTGTTCTCAAAATAAATATTATCAAAATCTCATAGATTTGATATTATGTGGAGTAAAGCCTTTACTGTGAAAATACAATAGTAAATATAGAGTAATGTGAATGGTAAAGGTTTAAGATATGATCTGAATTGTCTAATACACTGGTTCCTTAAATTATCTTTTTACAGAACCCTTATACCATTTTATAAACATTTTGAATCCAATACTTATATTTTATGGACAATCCTCACTGCCTTACACATACTTTACATAATTTAATTATATAAATTAAATTATTGTAATTTATTGAAATAATTTTTGTTTGTCTTTTCTTTTTCCTCTTTGTTAATTAAGATTTTCTCTTTGATATTTCAGGAGGTTTTCCGTTACAAGGTAGATTATCAGGTCTCTTTATATATAGTTGCTGTTCTTGAATATATTGCTGCTGATATACTTAAGGTAAGCTGATATGTCTCTTTTGATTGTTTTCTCTTCTGCTATTTCCTTGCTATCCCCCTCTTAATTTGAATTAACAAGTTCATTAGAATGTTAAGGGTTAATTACAAAAGGTTAAACAATATTTTGTTCGTTGGTTTATCATATTTATTCCTCCCAATCAGTACACTAACTACATAATAAAATGTACTCTAGGAGCTTTAATTTTTTCTCGTTTTTTTGTACAAAAACCAAAACCTCCTTGGTCACTAGGGGTATCATCACAGTGTTACCAAACATGTCCTATAAAGTTGCCGGCTGCGATTTATGAAGTCACTGTCACTGATAGATAAACAGAAAAGAAAAAAAATTAGTTTTCAATTTATTTTTTATCTATTTTTAGTTAGTCTTCATCAACAGTATTACATGCATATTTTGTGTGAGCTAGCTCAAGGGATCTTTTGTTACCTTAGTTTTCCATTTGTTATTTTTGTATGGAAATTATTTGTTAATTGTTACTTAAATTCAATGCTTAATTTAAACTCATTTTAAATTCTTTTCTTCATTTTTTTTTTTTTTTACAGTTGACTGACAACTATGTTAAAAACATCAAACATGCTTGTGTCACACAGCAGGATATTAATGTTGCCATGAATGCTGACAAGGTATGTTTATAAGACTGTAAAGTGTTTGGTGATAGGAACAGTATCCAGTTATGGATAGGTTGCCAGACGGTTGGAAGGACCCTTTAGTTGCATTAAAGACACAACAACCTCCTTAGTGTTGGTGGTAGGAAAGGCATTCAGCCATTAAAAACATGCCAAACAAAGGATCAGGAGACGACTTTTCATCTGTGTCAAAGACATGGAGGCTTCCCTAGTGCTGGTTACACAATAATATGTACTCAGTAAAGTGCAGGATTGTATGTAAGCAAGCTGCAGGCTTTGGTCCAACTGAGTCGCTCCACTTGGCTACAGACAGTCTGTGAAGACCCGTCCAACCTTTGTTGCTAGCAGAGAAAACAGTTGTTAGATAATAATGATAATGATGACGACTTTATATAAACAATGAGTTTCATTCTACATTTTTCAGGGTCTCATGAATCTTTTCTTTCCTGATGATGATGATAACCCATCGCTAATGCTTGAAGAAGAACCAGTTCGACGAGATTCATTGTCATATGAAGAGATTGTTAAAGATTTTATCCTTGAAGAGAACCAGTACCTTCGAGATTTAAATATGATAATAAAAGTATTTGCTGCACCATTTGAAAAGGTTCTTCAGGCAAAAGTAAGAGGTATTTATTTTACTAATGCACCAACACAGTATGAACTTCTAAAAATAATATTTACGAAATATATATATATATATATGTTCTGTCGTGCATAACAGTGTGGCCTATTGATTGTTCTGAGTTCAGATTGCATCTCTTGTCACTGGAAAAGTAGTGACATGTTAGGACTGGAGTCCCCTAACATTAAAACGCACAAGAAACTTCCTATATGATACCAGCTAAACCTGTTGGTATTAGTTTGACAGTCATTAATAAATTACTAATATAACAATCAGTTCAATTCCTATAATTTTATCTCTAATGTCTTTGAAATATCCAAACTGATTATTATATATATATTGTCTTTCAGAAAATGGAACTATTGTTTAGTAATATAAAAGACATTATGGAATGTAGTGCCAACTTACTTAGTTCAATTGAAGACCAAATGGAAATAGCTGAAGAAAATGAAGCACCAACAGCAGGAATACCATTTGTAGAAATGGCAGAAGTAAGGAACTTATATTATACAGGGGCCTTCAAAATAATTAGATATCATTTGAGATAGAAATATCCCAGAAATTGTTCATGGAATCCACATCCTTTGAATTATTTATTCAAATGTTGAGTAATAAATCTTATGTTGCTCAACATTAATCCTGCTCAGTCTTATTGTCCTAGACTCTGTAGTTTCTGGGATATTTACATCTCAAATGATATCAATTGTTTTAAAATATATATTTTGAGTAACACGCGCACATACCCTCACCGACACACACCCACACACCCACACACCAAAAAATTACTAGGTTTACAAGTTTGTATTTTTATTATCATTTTTAACATTAACCTTTATTTACGAAACTGCCTGAAACTACCCTTGGGTCTATGATACAAGGATGTTTATTGTAAAATGTTTCAATTTATTTTAAAACTTTCATGATTTTATGTAAGAACATTTGTTAGGTTTCGAGCAGCAGTTTAATAATGAGATGGCTGTATCACTAAAGATCTCCAAATTCTTTACTATTTTCTAAATCATTGAAGTTTTTCATTAGAAATATGATAATAAAGGGTTAAGTAATGATAACATAAAGACATTTTTATTTTTATGCAGAATTTTCTTTTAAATATTAATATGCATATATATATATATATAAATGAAGTAATTCTGTCGGAAAAGTCCAGGAAAAAAGAGTGCTCTATGTAGGTAACAGAGCTTAATAGTTATGTAATAAACAACATAAGGCAATTATATCATTTACCAGTGGTTTCTTAAAAGCAAAAAAATTTTGCTTTCAATCATCAGAATGAGAAAATACTGGTGTATTTATTGACGTTGGTTTTTAAAATCCAACGTCAATAAATACACCAGTATTTTCTCATTCTGATGATTGAAAGCAAAATTTTTTTGCTTTTAAGAAACCACTGGTAAATGATATAATTGCCTTATGTTGTTTATTACATAACTATATATATATATAAATCAGGAAAGAAGGTTTACATGGTTTGCTATACAAAAAAGTTTTTAATCACATAGCTAACATTTGTTTCACTGAGCTGGTATGTCTAGAGATCGCTATCCGCCTAATTTTGCGTCACTCGATCGCCAATACAGAATTATAACCAGTCAGATCTTCGGAGCATGCGAGAATGAAGAAAATACACAGGCAAGAAAAGAAAAGAAAATATGGAGTAGCTATGGCATTCAATTAGAACAATAACAATAACAATTATTACAACAATGCTATCAATAAACTATTTAAGGAGACCCTGACATTACTTAGGTGGGGGGTATATAATGTATCTAATGTTACGGCGTGAAAACCAGCTGTCATAAGACAAAAAGTATCGTAGTGTGTATCAATTTTAAATTATAAAGATAAGCTAGTTTTTACAGTCTTTCTCTTCATCTTCAACAGTATACATGAGTGGGACCACTGCCAAAGCTCAATAGTTGTAGAGTTAATACAGAGGTTAACGAATTAACATACGCATATATCTACGCACACACACACACACACACACACACATATATATATAAATATATATACACATATATGTGTACATAGACACATACATACACATCAATATACACTCGTACAAAAATATACATACATGCAAAGAGAAAAGCGTGCTAATTGTAATTATGGCAAAAAGAAGGTAAAGTAACATTGTAGTAGTGAAATGAGAAAAACTAGGATCTAGGATCAAATGATTGCAGCAGCTGAGAAGGAGTAAGATTGTTGGTAGATGAGGTACTTACAGACAATTGTGTGGTATAGACTTGTGAAGGAAATAGTATACTTAATGAATATATTTCTGTGGGTAGTAGGTATCCTAATTTAAAGCTATGTTATGTTGGTTCGATTCACGGAGGTTTGAATCTTATGAATTTAGTGGCTATTCTATGTCTGCAGAAGATAGATCTTTCTAACTTATTATTAAGTAGCCTTTTAACATTTCTAAGGATATACAATAGCTCAAGATCACACAGCCCGCAATAGCACATCCCTGTACTATAGGTTTTAGCAGCCGACAACTTCGACCAGTTGATAGTGTAGCTAGTGTTGCTGTCCTTCAATTCCCATATTTTTCTGGCGAGGGTGGTGGAACCCATAAGTGCTCGGTTTTTCATTGAGTGCCTGTGCACATACCATCTTTTATTAAAAGAAAACTTTTTTGTATAGCAAACCATGTAAACCTTCTTTCCTGATTTATTATTACTCCAAGTGTTTACAACATAGGAATTACAGCATACCCGTAGCATCACTATGAAAACGCCTTGTTGAGTCAAACCAAGCCAAGCGTTAATATCCACTACCTGGAATACCATAACTGGACTTCACCTAAGTGGACTGCATTTAACTATTATTTGTTAATCTGTATATATATATATATATTTATTTATACATTTTTATATATTTTTAGGAAGAAGAATTTTTTGTTTATGAAAATTATATGTCAGATATGGTTTCACCTGTCGGAAGAGAGCTTCATGATACACTTTTACAGTTGACAGAAACTATAGACTATCATGTGAGTTCTTAAGATTTTTCTACTTCTTCACCCATTTATTCCTGGAAGGGTTGTGGGGCCAGAGTCCTGAAACGCTCCTTCCAGCAGGTATGTCAGAAGCAACGGTCTCCAATTAATCCGGCTAGATCTCCAAGCGAGACCGAACTCATGGATGTTATCCGAGTATCTAGCTCTGAGTCTGCCCCTGAGTCTCCTATCAGTTGGTTTTGCCCATAAAATCTGTCCAGCGATTCTCTCCTGAGATATTCTAACCTGTAATATCGGAGTTGTGATCTCTCAATTCAGAGATGTAGCAACTCTACCTGGCGTGACTCACTGATCTCAAAGCTATACAAATACTAATTAATGTTACTAATTAATAAGCCAAATTGTTAGTTATGAAATCCCCTCCCAACTCTGGTAAATCAAACATTAAATATATATTGATTTTTTTTTTTGATTTTTTTTTTTTATTTACTTTAGACTTACACTTACAATTTCAAAGATGCTGTCAAATATGTACTTCCAAAACTGCTGCTTGGACCAATTTACCACTTGCTGCATTATTTTGAGGTCATGAAGGTAGGCCATATTTCATTGTTGTTATTCTTCATCAGTCATAATTATATGTGATGACATGGCAAAAAGTACCCAGTCCACCCTGTAAGGTGGTCGTGTTGGTGACACAACAAAAAGCACCCAGTTCAACCTGTAAATGTGGTTGACATTAGAAATGGCATCCAGCCATAGAAACCAAACCAAAAACATTTCTGTATGAACAAGACATGGTCACCCAACCTCACTTGTCTCACAACAGGACAGCTTGTCTAACCCAAGCTAGCATGGAAAATAGACATTAAATAATTATAATGATGATTATATGCTGACGTAGGTTGGATAGGTTGCCATTATCTGTTTTAGTTCTTATCTGGAATTACCTCTCCCCTGAGCCAAAGGGAAGAAGTAAAATGTGGTGGTTGGAGAATGATGGCACTGAAGACAGAGTAAAATGGAGAAGCTTGTTATGAGACCCACATTGTTGGTACCGGAATACCAGAAAGGTGGGTTTAATGTGTTAACCCATTAGCATTTAAACCGGCCATATCCGGCCAGAATTCTCTCACTTCTTTCTGTTCAAGCTGGCTGTAACTGGCAACACATACAGATATTAAGGTATTGTTTTCAAAATAAATAATAACAAAATCTCAGAGTCAATATTTCGTGAGATATTTCGTAAGATAAAGCCTTTACCACAAAAATACAATAGTATATATAGAATAATGTAAATGCTATGTGAGGTAAAGCCTTTACCACAAAAATACAATTGTATATATAGAGTAATGTAAATGCTAAAGGGTTAAACAATGTTTTGCAATTTTGTTGAAAATAAAATATTCTGAGTTAATTTATTCTAATCTTAATTTGTTGCCATAAATCTTACTTTAGTTAATGATATAAGAAAATGTTTATAATTTATAGAAATTTGGATCTAAGGATTTTTTTGTTTTAATTGTTTAATATTGGTTTTATTTCGTGTAGATGATGCAAGACACAAGTCCTAATGAAGAAGATAAAGAGTTCTTAGGGCAGGCAATTGGTTTAATGGTTAATTTAAAAACATCTGTAGAAAAAAAGTTTGGAAATAATCTTGGTAAACGAAGACCATGGTGAGTTCTTCCAGAGTATTTACATTTAACAGATTCTCTTTAAAAAGAAACTTAACAGTCAACAACTTAATTAGTTTTGAGCTATTAAATACTGAAGTGGTTCATTTTAATCAGAAACAACAACAGTATTTAAGTGACAATGCTGAATACATCATTTAGGGTCTTTATCCTATTTTATATTAACTTTATCGTCCCAGTGTTTCTTAAAAGTCCTAGAGATCGACTGCATATATGATTGTGTATGTATATAAATATAGTTATGTAATAAACAACATTAGACAATTATTCCATTTACCAAAGGTTTCACGAAGACAGATGAGAATATTAAATAATTTTTCATTCTGATGAGCGATTTCAGACGTCTGTGTCGAGCTCATCTGTCTTCGTGAAACCTTTGGTAAATGGAATAATTGTCTAATGTTGTTTATTACATAACTAAATAGCTCTGTAGCTTACATAGAGCACTCTCTTTTCCTTTACCCTTTGTACGGAAATAATGTATATAAATATATATATAGTAAACAGAAATAACAGAACAAACGACAGTACAATGAAGAAATAAGTTTAACACTTGATATAGTAGGAAGATATATGAAATGGATGTTATTTTTATTTCTAGGGAAACCTCTTTACGATTACAAGGTCAAAGTGGGCGACAAGCAGCATTGGCCAAAATGAATGAACTTCAGAAAAGTATCGATGGTTGGGAAGGCAAAGATATTTGGCAAAGCTGCAATGAATTTATTATGGGTAAGTTACTACAAAAAACACAAACACTCATACTTAATAGGTTTATCTTATTTCACTAATTTTTTTGTCTTTTGTCTCGTAACTCTCGATGGAGGCATATGATATTGGTAACTTTAGTACTGCATTATGTAGTAAGGGGAACATTAATCTCGGCGATTTTTTTTTTTTTTTTTTTTTTTTTTTTAATGAATTACTTCCTTTGGCGTTCATTGCATTATGTAGTAAGGGGGAGATTACCCTATTGGCGATTATTTTTTTTCAATGAATTCACTTGGCATAGCATTGTGTATTAAGGCGGAGATTACTCTAACGGCAATTTTTAATGAATTATTTCCCTTGGTATTACATTATATAGTCAGGGGGGAGATTACCCTATTGGCGATTTGAAAAGTTATTTTTAATGAATTACTACATAATGCAGTTCCAAGGGAAGGGTTGGTTGCTCTATCGGCAATTTTTTTTATTTATTACAGATTTTTACAACAATCCGTTAGTAAAGAAACCATAAACATTTGAATTAACAATGTTTTCTGGACATTTCCTCCTAAACCATTACAGGATGTTAATAGTTGAAATATTGTTGATTTTTCTTATATTCTTTTTTCTGTATTTTTTTTTTTTTTTTTTTTTCATTTCTTTTGTAGAGGGAATTTTACATAAATATACTGGCCGCCGTCCCACAGAACGGTACGTGTTCCTCTTTGATGGTTTGCTGGTATTATGTAAGCAAAATCTTCGAAGGTCTTCAACAATGGGACCTGCACCAGAATACAAACTCAAAGAGAAACATTATTTACGGAAGATTGAAGTAGTTGATAAAGAAGATAGTGAAGGTAATGTGCAGAGAACTGACATTAAGGCAGTTTAAATGTAATTACCTGTGTTTCAATAATTCCTTTAAGATTTTTTTTACAAAATACATTTCTAACCTGTCAATGCTTTGCTGAGGAGATCTAATAAGATGAAAACCTGTCTTCTCCAACATCTATATCTATAGAGAAAGAGAAGACAGATTGGTGAGATGCTGCAGTGGAGAAGACTCAACATAAAACTGTGACTTGATCCATCCATGCCCTCTTTCCACTTTTACTCCTTAGTAACCTTTCTCACTATCACTGTATACCCCACCCTAATTTTTAAATCTTAATATGCTAAGCATAGCTGTTCTTATCACTTAAATATCTTTTCTTTATTTTCAGAGTATAAGCATGCATTTGAAATTCAGATCCGAGACCATCCAAGTATAATAATGTTGTGTAAATCTGCCGAAGAAAAGAATACATGGATGGCTGCATTAATTTCTCTACAAACAAGGAGGTTAGTCTGCCTTTGTCACTATTGAATTTTAGATTTAATATCATGTTTCATTATTGATTGGAAAGGTATGTCAGAATAGTGAAGGTGTATCCTCCAGGGAAACACCTTCTCTATTCTGTACGCCAGGGCTGCAAGGCAAAGAAAAAAAAACGTCACCAATTATTTGTAGTTTTTCCTTCTCTAGAACATCTTTGTCATTTATTGCTGCCAGTCAAAACATTTAACATTATTTACTATATTTTTCAGTATGTTGGAACGGACTTTAGACAATATTTTGAAGGAAGAAGAGAAAGAACACCCATTACAATTACCCCCACCATTTATATATAAGTGAGTATTGCTAGAGGAAGGGGGTTATGTTTTTTTATTTATATGAGTATTGCTGGGACGTTTTTTTAAAGTTTTCTTCCCAGTATATTTTTTAAAAGCATCAACCAATTTCATCCTTTGGATTCTCATTGTACCCCTTTTTTTTTTTTTTTTTAGATCATCAATTTCTAGTTTGGGGATTGTTACTGTAATGTAGTTGGCAGTAGGAAGGGGATCCAACTGTAGAAATCAAGCCAAAATACAGATCTGTATGAGCAAGACATGGTCAACTGACCTGACCTTAATTATCTCACAACATGACAACCCATCTAACCCATACAAGCATGGAAAATGAACATTGGTGATAATAATTATTTGAGGGTCCTGCTGTGTCCATGGAAAATTTCTATAATTGGAAGCCTTTCAGTAATGGAAGACATTCACTGACTTAAGTGTTTTGGGGGTGAAGACATACACACAACACACACACATAAACGATAGACTTTTACAGAGTTTCCATCTACCAAATTCATTCACAAGGTATTGGTCAGTCTAAGTCTATAGAAGAAGACACTTGCCCATTGTGCTAAGCAGTGAAATCAATCCCAGAATTCCATGCTTTAGACCTGAACTTCTGAACTACATTGCTATGACTATTATCTAATCAATGATCAGAGAAGATACTTGCCTAAGGTGTCACAAAGCGCTAACAATGCTAACTTGATGTAAACCAGTGAAAAATAAATAAATCTTTCCAGTTATATTTATTTCTTCCTTCATGTTCTTCATTAGATTTGCTGTAGAAGACTCCAGTGACAATATTGTGTTTGAAGAGAACCAAGAAGCAAGTGGAGAGAGTCCGTTAATTAAGGGAGGAACTCTCCTTAAACTTGTTGAGCGACTCACCTACCATATGTATGCTGATCCTAAATTTGTACCAACATTCCTCACAACCTATAGATCGTTCTGTACACCACAAACACTGTTGGATCTTTTAATTGAACGGTATGATTCACAATCTTTTTGATAAGTTCTACTTTAAAACCTTTTCACCACTTACATCATATTTCATTTAGAATTAAAAATATGAAGATTTATATAATTACTACAACTACTTCTACTAGCACTACTAGCGTTTCGATCCATAACTTGTTATACTCGAGGGGGGGGGGGGGGGATCCCAAACATAAAAAAGAAATCACTTCTCAAGAGGAGATTTTATCTTGAAGATTAAGGTTGTGTTTGAATAAAGAGCAGGTAAAACAACAGCTTTGTTACCACACCTTTCACATTGTCGCAGCCTTCCAATTACACACCTTATACTTAAGGCACAATGCTTCAACTTAACTACAACACTCTCTTAGCTCTACTATTCACATTACTCTATATTTACTATTGTATTTTCACAGTAAAGGCTTTACTTTACATAATATCTCACATAACATTTACATTACTCTATATTTACTATTGTATTTTCACAGTAAAGGCTTTACTTTACATAATATCTCACATAACATTCACATTACTCTATATTTACTATTGTATTTTCACAGTAAAGGCTTTACCTTACATAATATCTCACATAACATTCACATTACTCTATATTTACTATTGTATTTTCACAGTAAAGGCTTTACCTCACATAATATCTCACATAATATCTCACATAACATTTACATTACTCTATATATACTATTGTATTTTCACAGTAAAGGCTTTACCTTACATAATATCTCACATAACATTTACATTACTCTATATATACTATTGTATTTTCACAGTAAAGGCTTTACCTTACATAATATCTCACATAACATTTACATTACTCTATATATACTATTGTATTTTCACAGTAAAGGCTTTACCTTACATAATATCTCACATAACATTCACATTACTCTATATATACTATTGTATTTTCACAGTAAAGGCTTTACCTTACATAATATCTCACATAACATTTACATTACTCTATATATACTATTGTATTTTCACAGTAAAGGCTTTACCTCACATAATATCTCACATAACATTCACATTACTCTATATATACTATTGTATTTTCACAGTAAAGGCTTTACCTCACATAATATCTCACATAACATTTACATTACTCTATATTTACTATTGTATTTTCACAGTAAAGGCTTTACCTTACATAATATCTCATAACATTTACATTACTCTATATATACTATTGTATTTTCACAGTAAAGGCTTTACCTCACATAATATCTCACATAACATTCACATTACTCTATATATACTATTGTATTTTCACAGTAAAGGCTTTACCTCACATAATATCTCATATAACATTTACATTACTCTATATATACTATTGTATTTTCACAGTAAAGGCTTTACCTCACATAATATCTCACATAACATTCACATTACTCTATATACACTATTGTATTTTCACAGTAAAATCTGAGATTTATATATTATATATTTTGAGAACACTACCTTAACATCAGTATGTGTGGCCAGTTACAGCCTGTTTGAACAGAAAGAGGTGAGATAATTCTGGCTGAATATGGCCAGTTTAAATGTTAAAGGGTTAAATTATATTTTATTTTTGTTGCAACTATTTTTAGATTTGATATTCCTTATTCGGAAGTGAAGCTACAAAGTGATGACAACCCTTCTTCTGGTGACCCCACCTCCCTTTCTTTACGTGATCTCAAACGTCTTCGAAAAGAATATATCAAACCTGTGCAGTTTCGGTAACTATTATTTATATTTTATCAGTTCACTTATCTCGAATTATTAAATTGATTTATTCAGACTGCTTTCCTCATCTTGGTTGTTGTAATCACAACATTTCATCTCGTCCCCCGTCATCTCGTCCCCCATCATCTCATCTCCTTCAGGTGACTGTCAACCTGTCATGTTTGGAAATTTTCACAGAATTATAAACTAACAGTGGTTTGTGTTCATCTTGTTGTCTTAATGAAACAATTCATAATAATTGTTTCTACTTTTGGCACAAGGCCAGCAATTGTGTTGAGTATTTCACTGGTACTGTATTTTGTTGACACCGAAAGGATGAAAGGCAAATAACTTGTTTATTCTTTTCTTTTACATTTTCAGAGTTTTAAATGTTTTACGACATTGGGTAGAGCGCCATTTCTATGACTTTGAAAGAGACCAAACCCTTCTTCAGAAACTCTTCAATTTTCTGGAGAGGATTCAGGGTAAAGCTATGAGGAAGATGGCTCGGTCGATTACAAAAGTAATTCATAGAAAGGTGTGTGGCTTTTTCTTTTATTCTTTTATTCTTTTACTGGTTTCCGTCATGTGACTGAGGTTATAGCCATTTAAGTATTTAGTTGACCTTTTCGGTGGAAAAAGATTGCTGTTAGCACACGTGTGTAGGTTTACATGCCCCATTATTAGTCTATATTGTTTAATCAATGTTACACTGAAGCTTCTATTTCTCCCCCCCCCCCCCTCTCTCTCTCTCTTTATCTATCTATCTATGTATATATATATATATATATTTAAATATATTTATTAAAATATCAGATTAAAGTTTAAGCAAAGAATTGCTTTCACCCTTATCGAGCCCTCTTGGATTTTAGTCTTCACATTTATTATTATTACTATATATATATATATATATATATATATATATAAAGAGGCTACTCCAGTTTCTGTCTACATATATCACTCACAAGGTATTAGTAAAACCCATCCCCCTGAGGCTGTAGTAGAAAACATTTACCCAAAGTACCACAGTGGGACTAAACCCAAACCATGTAATTGCAGGACAAACTCCTTAACCACGCGGCCATACCTTGGGATGGTCTGTTAATTATTACATTTTGTTTTTAATTATTTAATTTCTGAGATGACTTGTATGATTATTTTTTACTTTTCTGTCACTGGCAGTAAGTGCAACTTGAATCAAATTATTTTAACTTTTAGGAAATCTTCAGTCAAAATATTTTGACATTGAAAATATGATTAGATTAAGTTCATCGTTAATTTTGTTTATATTTTCAGGTTGAAAGTAGTAGCACTGAGAGGGGAACAGTGTTACAGACTACACCCCCTCCTTTTGAGTGGCATTTGACATTGACAAGTGAAGAGTTTGATCTCATGACTGTAAGTACTTATCATTATCATCATCATAGTTTTTACATGTAGTCATGGGTTGGGCAGGACATCTCGAAGCAATGTTTTACAGTCAGATGCTCTTCCTGATACCAACCTATTTCCTTGCTTCTTACGATATACCGGAATACGTTGTACCTATTCTAAACTGTATACACACAGCATCTGTACCAACAGTGTTAATCATTTTTATGCATCATGGAAGACTAAAGAGTGTTCACTACTCAACACTGTTTCTATTCTGACTTAAAGCAATATAAATTTGATGTTGTTTTATTATGTTTAAAACTCTTTAATTTTATTTTCAGTTACATCCGATAGAAATAGCCCGTCAAGTAACGTTATTAGAATTTGATTTATACCGAGCAGTGCAACCATCTGAGTTGGTCGGCAGCGTATGGATCAAGAAGGATAAAAACAAAACTTCACCAAACTTACTGAAGATGATTCACCACTCGACTATGGTAAATTATTTCATCAGATATTTTACTGCGAAATTTACTACAAATTAAAAATATAGATATATTTTAACTTTATTGTACTAATCGACAGAATAGTTGCTGGTGTTTGTGAATTGATCATAAAGTTAAAGGCTGACCCACTTCCTTGGGGATGAGGTCTTCTCTGACAGTTTTTACCACATATACAACATCATCATCATATTTGACTTGGATGGAACCCAACGCAAACCCTGTTAGTTGCTTCTTACGACATGCAAGGATATGCTGTATCTATTTTAAATGGGATACACTTAACATATAACGTTAATTACAATTAAAGATAATTATGTGAAATAACTAAATTATTCATTAATGTATATTTCAGTTCACCTTCTGGTTAGAAAAATGTATTATTGAAGCAGAGAATTTTGAAGAGCGAGTTGCTGTTATTTCTCGTATTATTGAAATCCTGTTGGTATTTCAAGACCTGAATAATTTTAATGGTGTACTAGAGATAGTAAGTGCTCTCAATTCTGCCCCAGTCTTCAGATTGGAACATACTTTTGAGGTAAGTTTCATAATTTTCTATTAACACTTTTGCTGCCACATTTTCACACAACAAAAAGTACCCAGTCAACCCTGTAATGTGGTCATGCTGGTGACATAATAAAAAAAAGTACCCAGTCCCGCTTATCTGTTGATTGTTTTAGTACCATGATAAAAAGCACCCAGTCCACTCTTTGTGGTTGTGTTGGTGACATAACAAAAAGCACCCGGTCAACCCTGTAAGTTGATATTGCTAGTGACACAACAAAAAGCATCTGTTCCTCTGGGTGAGACAAAAAGGCCACCCTGTAAGGTGGTCGTGCTACTGACATGATAAAAAGTATCCAGTACACACTGTAATGTGGTTGGTGTTAGGAAGGGCATCCATCCATAGAAACCAAGCCAGAAACAGTTCTGTATGAACAAGGCATGGACACCTGACCTGACTTGTCTCACAAAAGGATGACTCATCTAACCCGTGCTAGCATGGAACAATGAATGTTAAACAGTGATAATGATGATTTCTAATGATATATAATTATTTGTCCATTTATTTATGTCTGAAACTTATTTAATTTTAAGATTTAAATTTAAATAATGACTTTTTCAGGAAATTCCTAGCAAAATGATTCGAGCATTTGATGAGGCAAAAGAATTGAATTCTGATCACTTCAAAAAATACATAGAAAAATTACGATCAATAAATCCACCATGTGTCCCTTTTCTTGGTAAGTTAGCAACTTATTGATTATTGGGTATTGATTGAATAAATGTTGTGAATACAAACAGCTGAAATGTAGTCCCTCAAAATGGTCTTCTGAGTAATGTTCCTCAATAGTTACATAGCTAGATGAGAGGGCTGCTCCTGATAGAGCCACTACTTCTTCGAATTGAGAGATCACAGCTCCAATATTACTGGCATGTGGGTAGAATGTCTCAGGGAAGAATGGCTTGGCAGATCTGTAGCCCAGAGATCAAAGAGTCACTCCAGGTACAACCACTACTTCTCTGAATTGAAAGATCACAGCTCTGATATTACAGGCATGTGACAAGGAAAGAATCACTGGACAGATTTGTAGCTTGGGAATCAAGGAATTGCTCCAGGTAGAGCCACTACTTCTCCGAATTGAGAGATCACTGCTCTGATTAGCGAGGCACACTCTCAATGTTGCCTCAAATGGGACAAACCCATCTAACCCATGTTAGTGTGGAAGATGGACGCTAGACGATGATGATGATGTTGATATCAAATAGTATTGTTGTTAATTGTTGTTTTCTTATCAGGGATGTATCTCACAAATATTTTATTAACTGAGGAAGGCAATCCTGATTTTCTTCCTTATCGACCTGAGGGTATCATCAACTTCAGTAAAAGAAGAAGAGTGGCAGAAATTACAGGTGAAATTCAACAGTATCAGAACCAGCCTTATTGTTTCAAGGTGGAATTTTCAATTAGGGTAATCCATTCTTCTTTTTTACGTTTTATTGCCATATTTTTTTATGTATAACCATGCTTTGATTCTCACAGAAGAATATCACTGATAATTCCATCCTTTGCTCTCAAGATATCTTATTAAAAACCCTCCAAAATCTTGATTTTATTGAAATACAAACAATTTATTTATCAGAAATATTGTCATGAAAAGAATATCAATTAATATATTTCTTGTTTTGTGTAACATAAGTTTTGGACATGTAACGTTAATAAGTTAAATTTGGTTCTGATCTCAAGGTAAACTTTATCGTTCTACAACTCTGCCATTATTTATATGGTTTCCATACTTTTCTTTCTCAGGAGTTCTTTTTAAAACTTAATCCACTTGGTGACCTCAGTGAAAAGGACTTCAATGACTATTTATATAACAAATCTTTAGATTTGGAGCCTCGTGGAGAGAAACAACCACGCAAATATGTAAGTTTTATTTCAGTCTAACATACTAATGGTTAATAAAGGTGATGGTTAATTTTATATTCTGTTTATTGGTTTATATATTTACTTATATGGCGGTGAATTGACAATCATTCAAATCTCGCAGAGGTCAACTTTGTCTTTCATCCATTCAAGGTCGATTCTTCCTCTATATCTCATTGACACTTCCTCTCTCTCACTTCCTCTATATCTTTTCCTCACTCTCACTTTCTCTATCCTTCTTTGAAATAAATCCTTTGTAGTCAGACATGGAGGAGATGGGTTCAGCCAGGTTTAAGAAATGTTCAAGAAACAGTGTGTCGCTATGGCACCTCAACAACTCTCTCGGGAGTTACAAGTCTAGGCATATGTGGGTCAATGATTTCATGAAGGGGTCTATGGTGTAAAAGGTGTTTGGCCCCCTGTTATAACATATATCATATGGAGTTGTTTAACTAAGTTATTTTTCTCATTAACCACAGCCAAGAAAAACTGACTTTAATTTGAAATCTCCTGGAATCAAGGCTCAATCTAATCGTCACAACGCAACAACCCGCAGTCATACATTCAATTTTGCTCCATTCAGCCACCGTACCAATGAAGAAGACACTGAATTAATACAAAGTACTCCACCACCAACACCTAATACCCCACTTACCCCTACAACTACAGAGGGAAGTTATAGCTTTGCAAATTCACCAGCTGTCTCAGGTATGTACCATTATTTTGTTTTCTAATGTCTGCTTTTCCAAGCTGGCATGTGTTGGATTGGTCCTCACAGACCAACTATGTATTGGAACTAGTATGCCCCTAGACGGGTCATCTGACCACATCTTGCTCAAACATTAATTTTTTTTTAAATATCTGTTTCAACACAATTTTTAGATAAGAAATCTTGCAAAACGAAGTATATATATATATATATATATATATATATATATATATATATATATATATATATATATGCATATTGTTTCTTATACTTTTTGTAATGGTTCCATCTTAATTTCTTGATGTTCCCATCTTAATTTCTTGATGTTCTGATAGAGAATTATGTCCAGTGTTTCAGTCATTTTCTTTACATTATGTTTAATTTTTGTTGCAGGAAATCTCAGCCTAAGTTTTGCTACAATGTCTTTGAGCTCTCCTCAAGAAGAACCTATACCACCTATACAGCCTCCACCATTGCCTCCAAGAAAACGAGGCAAAGATTCTGTCTCTTCTAGTTTGGACTGTGTGCCTACTGTGTCAAGTTCATCAATGGCCCTTGAACCACCTTCTCTACCTCCCAGAGACAATCGTGATAACATACCCCCACCTGTTCCACCACGCAGGGATGTTGGTTATGGAACATTAACACTAGCACAGAGCATGCCTTTGTCTCGGCCACACAGCCACCCTCACTACAACACAACCCCTCCAGAGCGGAATTCCGAGCGGAACTATCCCAGTTCAAATGACTTCAATGTTAACGGTGATAACACAATTCCAGAACTGCCTCCTAAGACATACAAACATATTCCCAGTTGGCAACAAATCAGCTCAAATTGATACCAGCTCTTTCCCCTTCTTCTCCATTGACCGTCGAGGAAGAAGAGCTGGACTGAAAACCAACCACATTGGATTGATCTATTAAAAAAAAAAATAATAATAAAATAAAATAAAATATGCTACTTAAAAACAAAAAAAAAAACAAAGCAAAAACAATTTTCAAATGACACACAGACAGATGAAAAGAGAACAAATGTTTTATGGAAATCTGGAACAAACAGAATTTGCTGTTTTACAAAGCCTACACTTTCAGCAGACCTCATTTTGGTTCCAGTCATGCTTGCTTTTCCTAACTGCTGTCACTGGGCAAAACTTAACTAACTACTACTATTACTACTACTACTACTACTACTGTTGCTGTTGTTACATGAATGGCACAGCTGGAACAAAAGACTGTTGTCTCTGCTAATTAATACAACTGCTGTCATGATGGCATCTGCTGCAGTCACTCCTGTTTAATAATAATAATAATGGTTTCTTGGGAAAGTTGGTTAAATCGACTCCAGTACGTTACTGGTACTTTATTTTATCGACCTCTCCTGTAAGGATGTAAGGCAAAGTTAACCTCAGCGGGATTTGAAATCAGAACATAAAGAGACGTATGTCTGATGTAAAGTGTGTTGTCCTATGCTCTACCGATTCTACTGCCAATCCACCACCCTAATAATAATAGTTTCTTTATTAGCCATGTAACACTGTCATCATTTAGCAATAATTCTTCTTCTATTACTGCTGACAAAACAACAGCAGGAGTATTACTACTACCACTACTTTGTTGGTTTTGTTAATTATCATTATTATTATTATTAACTACCACCACTACTTCTACCATTATTAATACTACTACTGCTGTCTAAGTAGCAGTGGTGTCTATTGCAGCTAAAACTACTACTACTACTGCTGCTGCTGCTGCTATTGTAGCATAGTGCGTCGAAATGCATACATTGAATTTACACAATGTTTTGATGCAAACAAATGGAAAATCTAGGGAACAACATCTAAAGGAAGTGAAATAGAATAATGAGAAAGAAAAGCTTTGCCATTAGACATACACACACACACATATATATATATATATATATATATATATATATATATATATATGAGGGAAGGTTTTATAGTCTAATGTCCTTCATGGCACCAACCATTTCAGTTGCTTCTTGCAACACACAGGGATACTGTGTTCCTATTCTAAACCAGATACACCAGCCACATACACATATATATTTATTTATATAGAATATATATATATGTGTGTGTGTGTAAATATATATATTCATTTTATTAAGGCTAAGTAGGGAATCTTCCTACTCTGTAGTTTTGCCTGCTTCCCACAGTCATCAGACAAGAACCCTGTGATAAGCAGGTGAAACTCCAGAGTAACAACATTCACTATTTAGTTGGCCTTAATAAAATGAATATTTAAACTCTACTTCGGTATTGAGTATTCTTTTCTCTCGACTGTTAACATACAGCTATATATATATATATATCAAGAGATTAGTCTGTAAACTCTTCTTGTAATAACAGTAGAGATGTTAACATTTAAAATAGATGTGTGAAGTAGTTCGGGACATAAACAGATGATAAATTTAGTTGATGGTTGCTCGGTGGTGGTCATATTCCTTCATTCTCTCTGTCTTTGTTTTTTATTGTTCATCACAACAAAACAACTATTCCCAGCATCTAGCCTTTATTTATTTTTTCTCAGTTTTGTTTTATTTCTTTTTATTTCTCTCTCTCTGATTTTGTATTTTTTTGTCTTATATCACTCTTTTCTTACTTCTATCTCTATCTCCCTCTATCTGTCTATCTCTAATTATAATTTTTTTCTCAATTTCTACTAATATAATCCTTGAGTACCCTAAAGCAAATTTATTAATCCTGCTCTTCCAGATTACTTGTACTTAATTAGGACACAACAGTAAATTATATTTAAGTAAGAATTTCTATCACTTTTCAAATTCTTAAACTACAAACATACACATCTCATTTAACCCTTTAGCATTCACAAATACTAATGGTGTCAGGTATGTTGATGTGTTTATAAGTTATGAAACAAAGAAAACTGTAACTCTCTCTGTCATTTGTTAGTCATGGTGGGGTAGGGGTCTGTATGAAGAAAGTTGATTACATCTGGTTCAAACAAGTAGCCTTGTCCTTACCCCTTTATACCCTTTCAACCTTGTTATGTGTGAGGTACTCAATCAATGCTACCTTACACAAAAATCATATTTGTTTAATTAAACCTGGAAATAAGAAAATAAATAAATGTACAGACTTGATATAAAAATAATGGCAATGCCATCCAAAAGGACTCAAGCTTTGTGAAATGCTGATTTCTGCAGAAGGTGATGTAAATAACAGTAGTGTGTGTGTGTATGTGTGTGTGTGTGTGTGTGGCAGAACTGTAGGTTGGTGGGTAGTCATTGTTGAAACTGGAATACCAGATCAGCAAAGTGAAAACATAAAATTGGCTGAATTTGACCAATTTTGAATGACAAAGGGTTAAATTTTGTATAATATATAAATCCTTTTTATTTACTAAATGCTGAGAAATATATTGAAAATAAATTTTCAAATTTCCTCTTTTAGTAAATTATTATTGGATTGTAAGTTAATAATTTTGCTAGTATATATAAAGCCTTTTTAATTAACTCTTAATGTAAAAATTTCTTTTTT
>OZ024755.1:1002500-1012619 GCA_964016885.1 Eledone cirrhosa
TGCTGTTTTAGTCATTTTAGTCATTTATGATGCCATTTTAGATTCATTTTAATACTTTATGATGGCGTTTTAGCTATTTTAGTGTCATCTTAGTCATTTATGATTGCGTTATAGCGATTCTAGAGTAAATTTCAGTCATTTATGATGCCGTTTTAGCCATTTTAGTGTCATTTTAGTCATTTATGATCCCGTTATACCCATTTTAGAGCCATTTTTGTATTTTATGATGCCGTTTTCAGCCATTTTACTCATTTATGATGCAGTTTTGGCCATTTTAGTGTCATTTTCTTCATTTATGATGCAGTTTTTCCAATTTTAGAGTCATTTTAGTCATTTATGATGCCATTTTACAGTCATTTTAGTGATTTATGATGCCGCTTTAGCCATTTGAGTATCATTTTAGTGATTTATGATGCCGTTTTAGCCGTTTTAGTCATTCATGATGCCGTTTTAGCCATTTTAGAATCATTTTACTCATTTATGATGTTTTAGTGTCATTTTAGTCATTTATGACGCCATTTTAGCAATTTTAGTGTCACTTTAGTAATTTAGGATGCCGTTTTAGCCATTTTAGAGTCATTTTAATACTTTATGATACCGTTTTAGCCATTTTAGTCATTTATAATTCCGTTTTAACCATCCTAGAGTCATTTTAGTCATTTCTGATGCCGTTTTAGCCATTTTAGTGATTTATGATGCCGTTTTAGCCATTTGTGTATCATTTAGGTGATTTATGATAACGTTTTAGCCATTTTAGTGTCATTTTAGTCATTTATGATGCCGCTTTAGCCATTTTAGATCATTTTAGTCATTTATGGTCCCGTTTTAGCCACTTTAGTGTCATTTTAATCATTTATGATGCCATTTTAGTGTCATTTTCTTCATTTATGAGGCAGTTTTAACCATTTTAGAGTTATTTTAGTCATTTATGATACCGTTTTAGCCATGTTAGTCATTTATGATGCCGTTTTAGCCATTTTAGAGTCATTTTAGTCATTTATGATGCCGTTTAATCTATTATAGAGTCATGTTAGTCATTCATGATGCAGTTTTAGCAATTTATTGTCATTTTCTTCATTTATGATGCTGTTTTAGCCATTTTAGAGTGATTTTAGTCATTCATGATGCCGTTTTAGCCATTTTAGTCATTCATGATGCCATTTTAGCCATTTGAGTGATATTTTAGTGATTTATGATGCCGCTTTAGCCATTTTGGTGTCATTTTAGTCATTCATGGTGTCGTTTTAGCCATTTTAGAGTCATTTATAATGCCGTTTTAGCCAGTTTAGTCATTTATGATGCCGTTTTCGCCATTCTACAGTCCTTTTAGTCATTTCTGATGCCGTTTTAGCAATTTCAGTGATTTATGATGCAGTTTTAGCCATTTGAGTATCATTTTAGTGATTTATGATGCCGTTTGAGCCATTTTAGTGTCATTTTAGTCATTTATGATGCCGCTTTAGCCATTTTAGTGTCATTTTAGTCATTTATGGTCCCTTTTTAGCCATTTTAGAGTCATTTTAGTAATTCATGATGCGGTTTTAGCCATTTGACAGTCATTTTCGTGATTTATGATGCCGTTTTAGCCATTTTAGAGTCATTTTAGTAATTCATGATGCCGTTTTAGCCATTTTAGTCATTTATGATGGCGCTTTAGACATTTGAGAGTCATGTTAGTACTTTATGATGCCGTTTTAGCCATGTTCGTGTCTTTTAGTCATTTATGATGCCGTTTTAGCTATTTTAGAGTCATTTTAGTCATTTATGATGCCATTTTAGCCAATTTAGTGTCATTTTAGTTATTTATGATGGCGTTTTAGCCATTTTTGTCATTTATGATACAGTTTTAGCCATTTTAGTGTCATTTTCTTCATTTATGATACTGTTTTAGCCATTTTAGAGTGATTTTAGTCATTAATGATGCGGTTTTAGCCATTTGACAGTAGTTTTCGTGATTTATGATGCCGTTTTAGCCATTTTAGAGTCATTTTAGTCATTCATGATGCCGTTTTAGTCATTTATGATGGCGTTTTAGACATTTTAGAGTCGTTTTAGTACTTTATGATGCCGTTTTAGCCATTTTCGTGTCTTTTAGTCATTTATGATGCCGTTTTACCTATTTTAGAGTCATTTTAGTATTTTATAATGCCGTTTTAGCTATTTTAGTGTCATTTTAGTCAATTATGATGCCGTTTCAGCAATTCTAGTGTCATTTTAGTCATTTATGATGCAGTTTTAGCCATTTTATTGTCATTTTCTTCATTTATGATGCAGTTTTAGCCATTTGACAGTCACTTTAGTCATTTCTGAGCCCGTTTTAGCTATTTTAGAGTCATTTTAGTCATTTCTGAGCCCATTTCAGCCATTTTAATGTCATTTTAGTCATTTATGATCTCGTTTGAGCCATTTTAGAATCATTTTAGTACTTTATGATGCCGGTTTAGCCATTTTAGACATTCATGATACCGTTTCAGCCATTCAAGAGTCATTTTAGTCATTTCTGATGCCGTTTTAGCCATTTTAGTGATTTATGATACCGTTTTAGCCATTTTACTGTCATTTTAGACATTTATGATGCCGCTTTAGCCATTTTAGATCATTTTAGTCATTTATGGTCCCGTTTTAGACATTTTAGAGTCATTTTAGTCATTCATGATGCTGTTTAAGCCATTCTAGAGTCATTTTAGTACTTTATGATGCCGGTTTAGCCATTTTAGACATTTATGATGCCGTTTTAGCCATTCAAGAGTCATTTTAGTCATTTCTGATGCCGTTTTAGCCATTTTAGTGATTTATGATACCGTTTTAGCCATTTTACTGTCATTTTAGACATTTATGATGCCGCTTTAGCCATTTTAGATCATTTTAGTCATTCATGATGCCGTTTTAGCCATTTCAGTCATTTATGATGCCATTTTAGCCATTTGAGTGATATTTTAGTGATTTATGATGCCATTTTAGAGTCATTTTAGTACTTTATGATGCCGTTTTAGCCATTTTAGTGTCTTTTAGTCATTTATGATGCTGTTTTAGCTATTTTAGAGTCATTTTAGTAATTTATGATGCCGTTTTAGCTATTTTAGTGTCATTTTAGTACTTTATGATGCCGGTTTAGCGAGTTTAGTCATTTATGATGCCGTTTTAGCCATTCTACAGTCCTTTTAGTCATTTCTGATGCCATTTTAGCAATTTTAGTGATTTATGATACAGTTTTAGACATTTGAGTATCATTTTAGTGATTTATGATGCCGTTTGAGCCATTTTAGTGTCATTTTAGTCATTTATGATGCCGCTTTAGCCATTTTAGTGTCATTTTAGTCATTTATGGTCCCTTTTTAGCCATTTTAGAGTCATTTTAGTAATTCATGATGCGGTTTTAGCCATTTGACAGTCATTTTCGTGATTTATGATGCCGTTTTAGCCATTTTAGAGTCATTTTAGTAATTCATGATGCCGTTTTAGCCATTTTAGTCATTTATGATGGCGCTTTAGACATTTGAGAGTCATGTTAGTACTTTATGATGCCGTTTTAGCCATGTTCGTGTCTTTTAGTCATTTATGATGCCGTTTTAGCTATTTTAGAGTCATTTTAGTCATTTATGATGCCATTTTAGCCAATTTAGTGTCATTTTAGTTATTTATGATGGCGTTTTAGCCATTTTTGTCATTTATGATACAGTTTTAGCCATTTTAGTGTCATTTTCTTCATTTATGATACTGTTTTAGCCATTTTAGAGTGATTTTAGTCATTAATGATGCGGTTTTAGCCATTTGACAGTAGTTTTCGTGATTTATGATGCCGTTTTAGCCATTTTAGAGTCATTTTAGTCATTCATGATGCCGTTTTAGTCATTTATGATGGCGTTTTAGACATTTTAGAGTCGTTTTAGTACTTTATGATGCCGTTTTAGCCATTTTCGTGTCTTTTAGTCATTTATGATGCCGTTTTACCTATTTTAGAGTCATCTTAGTATTTTATAATGCCGTTTTAGCTATTTTAGTGTCATTTTAGTCAATTATGATGCCGTTTCAGCAATTCTAGTGTCATTTTAGTCATTTATGATGCAGTTTTAGCCATTTTATTGTCATTTTCTTCATTTATGATGCAGTTTTAGCCATTTGACAGTCACTTTAGTCATTTCTGAGCCCGTTTTAGCTATTTTAGAGTCATTTTAGTCATTTCTGAGCCCATTTCAGCCATTTTAATGTCATTTTAGTCATTTATGATCTCGTTTGAGCCATTTTAGAATCATTTTAGTACTTTATGATGCCGGTTTAGCCATTTTAGACATTTATGATGCCGTTTTAGCCATTCAAGAGTCATTTTAGTCATTTCTGATGCCGTTTTAGCCATTTTAGTGATTTATGATACCGTTTTAGCCATTTTACTGTCATTTTAGACATCTATGATGCCGCTTTAGCCATTTTAGATCATTTTAGTCATTCATGATGCCGTTTTAGCCATTTCAGTCATTTATGATGCCATTTTAGCCATTTGAGTGATATTTTAGTGATTTATGATGCCATTTTAGAGTCATTTTAGTACTTTATGATGCCGTTTTAGCCATTTTAGTGTCTTTTAGTCATTTATGATGCTGTTTTAGCTATTTTAGAGTCATTTTAGTAATTTATGATGCCGTTTTAGCTATTTTAGTGTCATTTTAGTACTTTATGATGCCGGTTTAGCGAGTTTAGTCATTTATGATGCCGTTTTAGCCATTCTACAGTCCTTTTAGTCATTTCTGATGCCATTTTAGCAATTTTAGTGATTTATGATACAGTTTTAGACATTTGAGTATCATTTTAGTGATTTATGATGCCGTTTGAGCCGTTTTAGTGTCATTTTAGTCATTTATGATGCCGCTTTAGCCATTTTAGTGTCATTTTAGTCATTTATGGTCCCGCTTTAGCCATTTTAGAGTCATTTTAGTAATTCATGATGTGGTTTTAGCCATTTGACAGTCATTTTCGTGATTTATGATGCCGTTTTAGCCATTTTAGAGTCATTTTACTAATTCATGATGTTGTTTTAGCGATTTTAGTCATTTATGATGGCGTTTTAGACATTTGTGAGTCATTTTAGTACTTTATGATGCCGTTTTAGCTATTTTCGTGTCTTTTAGTCATTTATGATGCCGTTTTAGCTATTTTAGAGTCATTTTAGTAATTTATGATGCCATTTTAGCCAATTTAGTGTCATTTTAGTTATTTATGATGGCGTTTTAGCCATTTTTGTCATTTATGATGCAGTTTTAGCCATTTTAGTGTCATTTTCTTCATTTATGATGCTGTTTTAGCCATTTTAGAGTGATTTTAGTCATTAATGATGCGGTTTTTGCCACTTGACAGTAGTATTCGTGATTTATGATGCCGTTTTAGCCATTTTAGAGTCATTTTAGTCATTCATGATGCCGTTTTAGCCGTTTTAGTCATTTATGATGGCGTTTTAGACATTTTAGAGTCATTTTAGTACTTTATAATGCTGTTTTAGCTATTTTAGTGTCATTTTCTTCATTTATGATGCAGTTTTAGCCATTTGGCAGTCATTTTAGTCATTTATGATGCCGTTTTAGCTATTTTAGAGTCATTCTAGTCATTTATGATCTCGTTTGAGCCATTTTAGAGACATTTTAGTACTTTATGATGCCGTTTTGGCTATTGTAGTGTCATTTTAGTAATTTGTGATGCGGCTTTAGCAATTTTAGTGTCATTTTAGTCATTTATGGTCCCGTTTTAGCCATTTTAGAGTCATTTTAGTCATTTATGATGCCGTTTTAGCCACTTTAGTGTCATTTCAGTCATTTATGATGCCGTTTTAGCCATTTTAGAGTCGTTTTAGTCATTCATTATGCCGTTTTAGCCATTTTAGTCATTTATGATGCCGTTTTAGCCACTTTAGTGTCATTTTAATCATTTATGATACTATTTTAGCCATGTTAGTCATTTATGATGCCGTTTTAAATGACTAAAATGACTCTAAAATCGTTAAAACGGGACATAAAGGACTAAAATGACACTAAAATTGCTAAAGCGGCATCATAAATGACTAAAATGATACTAAAATTGCTAAAACGGCATCATAAATGACTAAAATAACTCTAAAATGGCTAAAATGGCTTCATAAATCACTTAAATGACTGTCAAATGGCTAAAACCGTATCATAAATGACTAAGATCACTCTAAAATGGCTAAAAAAGCATCATAAATGAAGAAAATGACACAAAAATGGCTAAAACTGCATCATTAATGACAAAAATGGCTAAAACGGCATCATAAATGACTAAAATGACTCTAAAATGGCTAAAACAGGACCATAAATGACTAAAATAACTCTAAAATGACTAAAACGGGCATCATAAATGACTAAAGGGACTCTAAAATGGCTAAAACAGGACCATAAATGACTAATATAACTCTAAAATGACTAAAACGGCATCATAAATGACTAAAATGACACAAATATGGCTAAAACGGCATCAGAAATGACGAAAATGTCTCTAAAATGGCTAAAACGGCATCATAAATGACTAATATGACTGTATAATGGCTAAAACGGCATCCCAAATGACTAAAATGACACTAAAATGGCTAAAACGGCATCTAAAGTACTAAAATGAATCTAAACTGGCTAAAGCGGCATCATAAATGACGAAAATGACTCTAAAAATGGCTTAAACGGCATCATAAATTACTAAAATGGCTAAAACCGCATCATAAATAACTAAAATGACTCTAAAATGGCTAAAACGGTATCATAAATGACTGAAATAGCTAAAACGGCATCATAAATTACTAAAATGACTCTAAAATAGGTAAAACGGCATCATAAATGACTAAAATTACACTAAAATCGCTAAAACGGCATCATAAATTACTAAAATGACTCTAAAATCGTTAAAACGGGACATAAAGGACTAAAATGACACTAAAATTGCTAAAGCGGCATCATAAATGACTAAAATGATACTAAAATTGCTAAAACGGCATCATAAATGACTAAAATAACTATAAAATGGCTAAAATGGCTTCATAAATCACTAAAATGACTGTCAAATGGCTAAAACCGCATCATAAATGACTAAGATCACTCTAAAAGGGCTAAAACAGCATCATAAATGAAGAAAATGACACAAAAATGGCTAAAACTGCATCATTAATGACAAAAATGGCTAAAACGGCATCATAAATGACTAAAATGACTCTAAAATGGCTAAAACAGGACCATAAATGACTAAAATAACTCTAAAATGACTAAAACGGCATCATAAATGACTAAAAGGACTCTGAAATGGCTAAAACAGGACCATAAACGACTAAAATAACTCTAAAATGACTAAAACGGCATCATAAATGACGAAAATGTCTCTAAAATGGCTAAAACGGCATCATAAATGACTAATATGACTGTATAATGGCTAAAACGGCATCCCAAATGACTAAAATGACACTAAAATGGCTAAAACGGCATCTAAAGTACTAAAATGAATCTAAACTGGCTAAAGCGGCATCATAAATGACTAAAATGACTCTAAAATGGCTAAAACGGCATCATAAATGACTAAAATGGCTAAAACCGCATCATAAATGACTAAAATGACTCTAAAATAGCTAAAACGGCATCATAAATGACTGAAATAGCTAAAACGGCATCATAAATTACTAAAATGACTCTAAAATAGGTAAAACGGCATCATAAATGACTAAAATTACACTAAAATCGCTAAAACGGCATCATAAATTACTAAAATGACTCTAAAATCGTTAAAACGGGACATAAAGGACTAAAATGACACTAAAATTGCTAAAGCGGCATCATAAATGACTAAAATGATACTAAAATTGCTAAAACGGCATCATAAATGACTAAAATAACTCTAAAATGGCTAAAATGGCTTCATAAATCACTAAAATGACTGTCAAATGGCTAAAACCGCATCATCAATGACTAAGATCACTCTAAAAGGGCTAAAACAGCATCATAAATGAAGAAAATGACACAAAAATGGCTAAAACTGCATCATTAATGACAAAAATGGCTAAAACGGCATCATAAATGACTAAAATGACTCTAAAATGGCTAAAACAGGACCATAAATGACTAAAATAACTCTAAAATGACTAAAACGGCATCATAAATGACTAAAAGGACTCTAAAATGGCTAAAACAGGACCATAAATCACTAAAATAACTCTAAAATGACTAAAACGGCATCATAAATGACTAAAATGACACAAAAATGGCTAAAACGGCATCAGAAATGACGAAAATGTCTCTAAAACGGCTAAAACGGCATCATAAATGACTAATATGACTGTATAATGGCTAAAACGGCATCCCAAATGACTAAAATGACACTAAAATGGCTAAAACGGCATCTAAAGTACTAAAATGAATCTAAACTGGCTAAAGCGGCATCATAAATGACTAAAATGACTCTAAAATGGCTAAAACGGCATCATAAATTACTAAAATGGCTAAAACCGCATCATAAATGACTAAAATGACTCTAAAATGGCTAAAACGGCATCATAAATGACTGAAATGGCTAAAACGGCATCATAAATGACTCAAATGACTCTAAAATGGCTAAAACGGCATCATAAATGAAGAAAATGACACAAAGATGGCTATAACTGCATCATGAATGACAAAAATGGCTAAAACGACATCATAAATTACTAACGTGACACTAAAGTCTCTAAAACGGCATCATAAATGACTAAAATGACTCTAAAATGGCTAAAACAGGACCATAAATGACTAAAATAACTCTAAAATGACTAAAACGGCATCATAAATGACTAAAAGGACTCTAAAATGGCTAAAACAGGACCATAAACGACTAAAATAACTCTAAAATGACTAAAAACGGCATCATAAATGACTAAAATGACACAAAAATGGCTAAAACGGCATCAGAAATGACGAAAATGTCTCTAAAATGGCTAAAACGGCATCATAAATGACTAATATGACTGTATAATGGCTAAAACGGCATCCCAAATGACTAAAATGACACTAAAATGGCTAAAACGGCATCTAAAGTACTAAAATGAATCTAAAACTGGCTAAAGCGGCATCATAAATGACTAAAATGACTCTAAAATGGCTAAAACGGCATCATAAATTACTAAAATGGCTAAAAACCGCATCATAAATGACTAAAATGACTCTAAAATGGCTAAAACGGCATCATAAATGACTGAAATAGCTAAAACGGCATCATAAATTACTAAAATGACTCTAAAATAGGTAAAACGGCATCATAAATGACTAAAATTACACTAAAATCGCTAAAACGGCATCATAAATGACTAAAATGACTCTAAAATCGTTTAAAACGGGACATAAAGGACTAAAATGCCACTAAAATTGCTAAAGCGGCATCATAAATGACTAAAATGATACTAAAATTGCTAAAACGGCATCATAAATGACTAAAATAACTCTAAAATGGCTAAAATGGCTTTATAAATCACTAAAATGACTGTCAAATGGCTAAAACCGCATCATAAATGACTAAGATCACTCTAAAAGGGCTAAAACAACATCATAAATGAAGAAAATGACACAAAAATGGCTAAAACTGCATCATTAATGACAAAAATGGCTAAAACGGCATCATAAATGACTAAAATGACTCTAAAATGGCTAAAACAGGACCATAAATGACTAAAATAACTCTAAAATGACTAAAACGGCATCATAAATGACTAAAAGGACTCTAAAATGGCTAAAACAGGACCATAAATGACTAAAATAACTCTAAAATGACTAAAACGGCATCATAAATGACTAAAATGACACAAAAAATGGCTAAAACGGCATCAGAAATGACGAAAATGTCTCTAAAAACGGCTAAAACGGCATCATAAATGACTAATATGACTGTATAATGGCTAAAACGGCATCCCAAATGACTAAAATGACACTAAAATGGCTAAAACGGCATCTAAAGTACTAAAATGAATCTAAACTGGCTAAAGCGGCATCATAAATGACTAAAATGACTCTAAAATGGCTAAAACGGCATCATAAATTACTAAAATGGCTAAAACCGCATCATAAATGACTAAAATGACTCTAAAATGGCTAAAACGGCATCATAAATGACTGA
>OZ024755.1:1012819-1032819 GCA_964016885.1 Eledone cirrhosa
CTAAAACCGCATCATAAATGACTAAAATGACTCTAAAATGGCTAAAACGGCATCATAAATGACTGAAATGGCTAAAACGGCATCATAAATGACTCAAATGACTCTAAAATGGCTAAAACGGCATCAGAAATGAAGAAAATGACACAAAGATGGCTATAACTGCATCATGAATGACAAAAATGGCTAAAACGACATCATAAATTACTAACGTGACACTAAAGTCTCTAAAACGGCATCATAAATGACTAAAATGACTCTAAAATGGCTAAAACAGGACCATAATGACTAAAATAACTCTAAAATGACTAAACGGCATCATAAATGACTAAAAGGACTCTAAAATGGCTAAAACAGGACCATAAACGACTAAAATAACTCTAAAATGACTAAAACGGCATCATAAATGACTAAAATGACACAAAAATGGCTAAAACGGCATCAGAAATGACGAAAATGTCTCTAAAATGGCTAAAACGGCATCATAAATGACTAATATGACTGTATAATGGCTAAAACGGCATCCCAAATGACTAAAATGACACTAAAATGGCTAAAACGGCATCTAAAGTACTAAAATGAATCTAAACTGGCTAAAGCGGCATCATAAATGACTAAATGACCTCTAAAATGGCTAAAACGGCATCATAAATTACTAAAATGGCTAAAACCGCATCATAAATGACTAAATGACTCTAAAATGGCTAAAACGGCATCATAAATGACTGAAATAGCTAAAACGGCATCATAAATTACTAAAATGACTCTAAAATAGGTAAAACGGCATCATAAATGACTAAAATTACACTAAAATCGCTTAAAACGGCATCATAAATGACTAAAATGACTCTAAAATCGTTTAAACGGGACATAAAGGACTAAAATGCCACTAAAATTGCTAAAGCGGCATCATAAATGACTAAAATGATACTAAAATTGCTAAAACGGCATCATAAATGACTAAAATAACTCTAAAATGGCTAAAATGGCTTTATAAATCACTAAAATGACTGTCAAATGGCTAAAACCGCATCATAAATGACTAAGATCACTCTAAAAGGGCTAAAACAACATCATAAATGAAGAAAATGACACAAAAATGGCTAAAACTGCATCATTAATGACAAAAATGGCTAAAACGGCATCATAAATGACTAAAATGACTCTAAAATGGCTAAAACAGGACCATAAATGACTAAAATAACTCTAAAATGACTAAAACGGCATCATAAATGACTAAAAGGACTCTAAAATGGCTAAAACAGGACCATAAATGACTAAAATAACTCTAAAATGACTAAAACGGCATCATAAATGACTAAAATGACACAAAAATGGCTAAAACGGCATCAGAAATGACGAAAATGTCTCTAAAACGGCTAAAACGGCATCATAAATGACTAATATGACTGTATAATGGCTAAAACGGCATCCCAAATGACTAAAATGACACTAAAATGGCTAAAACGGCATCTAAAGTACTAAAATGAATCTAAACTGGCTAAAGCGGCATCATAAATGACTAAAATGACTCTAAAACGGCTAAAACGGCATCATAAATGACTAAAATGGCTAAAAACCGCATCATAAATGACTAAAATGACTCTAAAATGGCTAAAACGGCATCATAAATGACTGAAATGGCTAAAACGGCATCATAAATGACTCAAATGACTCTAAATGGCTAAAACGGCATCAGAAATGAAGAAAATGACACAAAGATGGCTATAACTGCATCATGAATGACAAAAATGGCTAAAACGACATCATAAATTACTAACGTGACACTAAAGTCTCTAAAACGGCATCATAAAATGACTAAAATGACTCTAAAATGGCTAAAACAGGACCATAAATGACTAAAATAACTCTAAAATGACTAAAACGGCATCATAAATGACTAAAAGGACTCTAAAATGGCTAAAACAGGACCATAAATCACTAAAAATAACTCTAAAATGACTAAAACGGCATCATAAATGACTAAAATGACACAAAAATGGCTAAAACGGCATCAGAAATGACGAAAATGTCTCTAAAACGGCTAAAACGGCATCATAAATGACTAATATGACTGTATAATGGCTAAAACGGCATCCCAAATGACTAAAATGACACTAAAATGGCCTAAAACGGCATCTAAAGTACTAAAATGAATCTAAACTGGCTAAAGCGGCATCATAAATGACTAAAATGACTCTAAAATGGCTAAAACGGCATCATAAATTACTAAAATGGCTACAACCGCATCATAAATGACTAAAATGACTCTAAAATGGCTAAAACGGCATCATAAATGACTCAAATGACTCTAAAATGGCTAAAACGGCATCAGAAATGAAGAAAATGACACAAAGATGGCTATAACTGCATCATGAATGACAAAAATGGCTAAAACGACATCATAAATTACTAACGTGACACTAAAGTCTCTAAAACGGCATCATAAATGACTAAAATGACTCTAAAATGGCTAAAACAGGACCATAAATGACTAAAATAACTCTAAAATGACTAAAACGGCATCATAAATGACTAAAAGGACTCTAAAATGGCTAAACAGGACCATAAATCACTAAAATAACTCTAAAATGACTAAAACGGCATCATAAATGACTAAAATGACACAAAAATGGCTTAAACGGCATCAGAAATGACGAAAATGTCTCTAAAACGGCTAAAACGGCATCATAAATGACTAATATGACTGTATAATGGCTAAAACGGCATCCCAAATGACTAAAATGACACTAAAATGGCTAAAACGGCATCTAAAGTACTAAAATGAATCTAAACTGGCTAAAGCGGCATCATAAATGACTAAAATGACTCTAAAATGGCTAAAACGGCATCATAAATTACTAAAATGGCTAAAACCGCATCATAAATGACTAAAATGACTCTAAAATGGCTAAAACGGCATCATAAATGACTGAAATGGCTAAAACGGCATCATAAATGACTCAAATGACTCTAAAATGGCTAAAAACGGCATCATAAATGAAGAAATGACACAAAGATGGCTATAACTGCATCATGAATGACAAAATGGCTAAAACGACATCATAAATTACTAACGTGACACTAAAGTCTCTAAAACGGCATCATAAATGACTAAAAATGACTCTAAAATGGCTAAAACAGGACCATAAATGACTAAAATAACTCTAAATGACTAAAACGGCATCATAAATGACTAAAAGGACTCTAAAATGGCTAAAACAGGACCATAAACGACTAAAATAACTCTAAAATGACTAAACGGCATCATAAATGACTAAATGACACAAAAATGGCTAAAACGGCATCAGAAATGACGAAAATGTCTCTAAAATGGCTTAAAACGGCATCATAAATGACTAATATGACTGTATAATGGCTAAAACGCATCCAAATGACTAAAATGACACTAAAATGGCTAAAACGGCATCTAAAGTACTAAAATGAATCTAAACTGGCTAAAGCGGCATCATAAATGACTAAAATGACTCTAAATGGCTAAAACAGGACCATAAATGACTAAAATAACTCTAAAATGACTAAAACGGCATCATAAATGACTAAAAGGACTCTAAAATGGCTAAAACAGGACCATAAACGACTAAAATAACTCTAAAATGACTAAACGGCATCATAAATGACTAAAATGACACAAAATGGCTAAAACGGCATCAGAAATGACGAAAATGTCTCTAAAATGGCTAAAACGGCATCATAAATGACTAATATGACTGTATAATGGCTAAAACGGCATCCCAAATGACTAAAATGACACTAAAATGGCTAAAACGCATCTAAAGTACTAAAATGAATCTAAACTGGCTAAAGCGGCATCATAAATGACTAAAATGACTCTAAAATGGCTAAAACGGCATCATAAATTACTAAAATGGCTAAAACCGCATCATAAATGACTAAAATGACTCTAAAATGGCTAAAACGGCATCATAAATGACTGAAATAGCTAAAACGGCATCATAAATTACTAAAATGACTCTAAAATAGGTAAAACGGCATCATAAATGACTAAAATTACACTAAAATCGCTAAAACGGCATCATAAATGACTAAAATGACTCTAAAATCGTTAAACGGGACATCAAAGGACTAAAATGCCACTAAAATTGCTAAAGCGGCATCATAAATGACTAAAATGATACTAAAATTGCTAAAACGGCATCATAAATGACTAAAATAACTCTAAAATGGCTAAAATGGCTTTATAAATCACTAAAATGACTGTCAAATGGCTAAAACCGCATCATAAATGACTAAGATCACTCTAAAAGGGCTAAAACAACATCATAAATGAAGAAAATGACACAAAAATGGCTAAAACTGCATCATTAATGACAAAAATGGCTAAAACGGCATCATAAATGACTAAAATGACTCTAAAATGGCTAAAACAGGACCATAAATGACTAAAATAACTCTAAAATGACTAAAACGGCATCATAAATGACTAAAAGGACTCTAAAATTGCTAAAACAGGACCATAAATGACTAAAATAACTCTAAAATGACTAAAACGGCATCATAAATGACTAAAATGACACAAAAATGGCTAAAACGGCATCAGAAATGACGAAAATGTCTCTAAAACGGCTAAAACGGCATCATAAATGACTAATATGACTGTATAATGGCTAAAACGGCATCCCAAATGACTAAAATGACACTAAAATGGCTAAAACGGCATCTAAAGTACTAAAATGAATCTAAACTGGCTAAAGCGGCATCATAAATGACTAAAATGACTCTAAAACGGCTAAAACGGCATCATAAATGACTAAAATGGCTAAAACCGCATCATAAATGACTAAAATGACTCTAAAATGGCTAAAACGGCATCATAAATGACTGAAATGGCTAAAACGGCATCATAAATGACTCAAATGACTCTAAAATGGCTAAAACGGCATCAGAAATGAAGAAAATGACACAAAGATGGCTATAACTGCATCATGAATGACAAAAATGGCTAAAACGACATCATAAATTACTAACGTGACACTAAAGTCTCTAAAACGGCATCATAAATGACTAAAATGACTCTAAAATGGGCTAAAACAGGACCATAAATGACTAAAATAACTCTAAAATGACTAAAACGGCATCATAAATGACTAAAAGGACTCTAAATGGCTAAAACAGGACATAAACGACTAAAATAACTCTAAAATGACTAAAACGGCATCATAAATGACTAAAATGACACAAAAAATGGCTAAAACGGCATCAGAAATGACGAAAATGTCTCTAAAATGGCTAAAACGGCATCATAAATGACTAATATGACTGTATAATGCTAAAACGGCATCCAAATGACTAAATGACACTAAAATGGCTAAAACGGCATCTAAAGTACTAAAATGAATCTAAACTGGCTAAAGCGGCATCATAAATGACTAAAATGACTCTAAAATGGCTAAAACAGGACCATAAATGACTAAAATAACTCTAAAATGACTAAAACGGCATCATAAATGACTAAAAGGACTCTAAAATGGCTAAAACAGGACCATAAACGACTAAAATAACTCTAAAATGACTAAAACGGCATCATAAATGACTAAAATGACACAAAAATGGCTAAAACGGCATCAGAAATGACGAAAATGTCTCTAAAATGGCTAAAACGGCATCATAAATGACTAATATGACTGTATAATGGCTAAAACGGCATCCCAAATGACTAAAATGACACTAAAATGGCTAAAACGGCATCTAAAGTACTAAAATGAATCTAAACTGGCTAAAGCGGCATCATAAATGACTAAAATGACTCTAAAATGGCTAAAACGGCATCATAAATTACTAAAATGGCTAAAACCGCATCATAAATGACTAAAATGACTCTAAAATGGCTAAAACGGCATCATAAATGACTGAAATAGCTAAAACGGCATCATAAATTACTAAAATGACTCTAAAATAGGTAAAACGGCATCATAAATGACTAAAATTACACTAAAATCGCTAAAACGGCATCATAAATGACTAAAATGACTCTAAAATCGTTTAAACGGGACATAAAGGACTAAAATGCCACTAAAATTGCTAAAGCGCATCATAAATGACTAAAATGATACTAAAATTGCTAAAACGGCATCATAAATGACTAAAATAACTCTAAAATGTGCTAAAATGGCTTTATAAATCACTAAAATGACTGTCAAATGGCTAAAACCGCATCATAAATGACTAAGATCACTCTAAAAGGGCTAAAACAACATCATAAATGAAGAAAATGACACAAAAATGGCTAAAAACTGCATCATTAATGACAAAAATGGCTAAAACGGCATCATAAATGACTAAAATGACTCTAAAATGGCTAAAACAGGACCATAAATGACTAAAATAACTCTAAAATGACTAAAACGGCATCATAAATGACTAAAAGGACTCTAAAATTGCTAAAACAGGACCATAAATGACTAAAATAACTCTAAAATGACTAAAACGGCATCATAAATGACTAAAATGACACAAAAATGGCTAAAACGGCATCAGAAATGACGAAAATGTCTCTAAAACGGCTAAAACGGCATCATAAATGACTAATATGACTGTATAATGGCTAAAACGGCATCCCAAATGACTAAAATGACACTAAAATGGCTAAAACGGCATCTAAAGTACTAAAATGAATCTAAACTGGCTAAAGCGGCATCATAAATGACTAAAATGACTCTAAAACGGCTAAAACGGCATCATAAATGACTAAAATGGCTAAAACCGCATCATAAATGACTAAAATGACTCTAAAATGGCTAAAACGGCATCATAAATGACTGAAATGGCTAAAACGGCATCATAAATGACTCAAATGACTCTAAAATGGCTAAAACGGCATCAGAAATGAAGAAAATGACACAAAGATGGCTATAACTGCATCATGAATGACAAAAATGGCTAAAACGACATCATAAATTACTAACGTGACACTAAAGTCTCTAAAACGGCATCATAAATGACTAAAATGACTCTAAAATGGCTAAAACAGACCATAATGACTAAAAATAACTCTAAAATGACTAAAACGGCATCATAAATGACTAAAAGGACTCTAAAATGGCTAAAACAGGACCATAAACGACTAAAATAACTCTAAAATGACTAAAACGGCATCATAAATGACTAAAATGACACAAAAATGGCTAAAACGCATCAGAAATGACGAAAATGTCTCTAAAATGGCTAAAACGGCATCATAAATGACTAATATGACTGTATAATGGCTAAAAACGGCATCCCAAATGACTAAAATGACACTAAAATGGCTAAAACGGCATCTAAAGTACTAAAATGAATCTAAACTGGCTAAAGCGGCATCATAAATGACTAAAAATGACTCTAAAATGGCTAAAACGGCATCATAATTACTAAAATGGCTAAAACCGCATCATAAATGACTAAAATGACTCTAAAATGGCTAAAACGGCATCATAAATGACTGAAATAGCTAAAACGGCATCATAAATTACTAAAATGACTCTAAAATAGGTAAAACGGCATCATAAATGACTAAAATTACACTAAAATCGCTAAAACGGCATCATAAATGACTAAAATGACTCTAAAATCGTTTAAACGGGACATAAAGGACTAAAATGCCACTAAAATTGCTAAAGCGGCATCATAAATGACTAAAATGATACTAAAATTGCTAAAACGGCATCATAAATGACTAAAATAACTCTAAAATGGCTAAAATGTCTTTATAAATCACTAAAATGACTGTCAAATGGCTAAAACCGCATCATAAATGACTAAGATCACTCTAAAAGGGCTAAAACAACATCATAAATGAAGAAAATGACACAAAAATGGCTAAAACTGCATCATTAATGACAAAAATGGCTAAAACGGCATCATAAATGACTAAAATGACTCTAAAATGGCTAAAACAGGACCATAAATGACTAAAATAACTCTAAAATGACTAAAACGGCATCATAAATGACTAAAAGGACTCTAAAATGGCTAAAACAGGACCATAAAATGACTAAAATAACTCTAAAAATGACTAAAACGGCATCATAAATGACTAAAATGACACAAAAATGGCTAAAACGGCATCAGAAATGACGAAAATGTCTCTAAAATGGCTAAAACGGCATCATAAATGACTAATATGACTGTATAATGGCTAAAACGGCATCCCAAATGACTAAAATGACACTAAAATGGCTAAAACGGCATCTAAAGTACTAAAATGAATCTAAACTGCTAAAGCGGCATCATAAATGACTAAAATGACTCTAAAATGGCTAAAAACGGCATCATAAATTACTAAAATGGCTAAAACCGCATCATAAATGACTAAAATGACTCTAAAATGGCTAAAACGGCATCATAAATGACTGAAATAGCTAAAACGGCATCATAAATTACTAAAATGACTCTAAAATAGGTAAAACGGCATCATAAATGACTAAAATTACACTAAAATCGCTAAAAACGGCATCATAAATGACTAAAATGACTCTAAAATCGTTTAAACGGGACATAAAGGACTAAAATGCCACTAAAATTGCTAAAGCGGCATCATAAATGACTAAAATGATACTAAAATTGCTAAAACGGCATCATAAATGACTAAAATAACTCTAAAATGGCTAAAATGGCTTTATAAATCACTAAAATGACTGTCAAATGGCTAAAACCGCATCATAAATGACTAAGATCACTCTAAAAGGGCTAAAACAACATCATAAATGAAGAAAATGACACAAAAATGGCTAAAACTGCATCATTAATGACAAAAATGGCTAAAACGGCATCATAAATGACTAAAATGACTCTAAAATGGCTAAAACAGGACCATAAATGACTAAAATAACTCTAAAATGACTAAAACGGCATCATAAATGACTAAAAGGACTCTAAAATGGCTAAAACAGGACCATAAATGACTAAAATAACTCTAAAATGACTAAAACGGCATCATAAATGACTAAAATGACACAAAAATGGCTAAAACGGCATCAGAAATGACGAAAATGTCTCTAAAATGGCTAAAACGGCATCATAAATGACTAATATGACTGTATAATGGCTAAAACGGCATCCCAAATGACTAAAATGACACTAAAATGGCTAAAACGGCATCTAAAGTACTAAAATGAATCTAAACTGGCTAAAGCGGCATCATAAATGACTAAAATGACTCTAAAATGGCTAAAACGGCATCATAAATTACTAAAATGGCTAAAACCGCATCATAAATGACTAAAATGACTCTAAAATGGCTAAAACGGCATCATAAATGACTGAAATAGCTAAAACGGCATCATAAATTACTAAAATGACTCTAAAATAGGTAAAACGGCATCATAAATGACTAAAATTACACTAAAATCGCTAAAACGGCATCATAAATGACTAAAATGACTCTAAAATCGTTTAAAACGGGACATAAAGGACTAAAATGCCACTAAAATTGCTAAAGCGGCATCATAAATGACTAAAATGATACTAAAATTGCTAAAACGGCATCATAAATGACTAAAATAACTCTAAAATGGCTAAAATGGCTTTATAAATCACTAAAATGACTGTCAAATGGCTAAAACCGCATCATAAATGACTAAGATCACTCTAAAAGGGCTAAAACAACATCATAAATGAAGAAAATGACACAAAAATGGCTAAAACTGCATCATTAATGACAAAAATGGCTAAAACGGCATCATAAATGACTAAAATGACTCTAAAATGGCTAAAACAGGACCATAAATGACTAAAATAACTCTAAAATGACTAAAACGGCATCATAAATGACTAAAAGGACTCTAAAATGGCTAAAACAGGACCATAAATGACTAAAATAACTCTAAAATGACTAAAACGGCATCATAAATGACTAAAATGACACAAAAATGGCTAAAACGGCATCAGAAATGACGAAAATGTCTCTAAAACGGCTAAAACGGCATCATAAATGACTAATATGACTGTATAATGGCTAAAACGGCATCCCAAATGACGAAAATATCTCTAAAATTGCTAAAACGGCATCTAAAGTACTAAAATGAATTTAAACTGGCTAAAGCGGCATCATAAATGACTAAAAGGACTCTAAAATGGCTAAAACAGGACCATAAACGACTAAAATAACTCTAAAATGACTAAAACGGCATCATAAATGACTAAAATGACACAAAAATGGCTAAAACGGCATCAGAAATGACGAAAATGTCTCTAAAATGGCTAAAACGGCATCATAAATGACTAATATGACTGTATAATGGCTAAAACGGCATCCCAAATGACTAAAATGACACTAAAATGGCTAAAACGGCATCTAAAGTACTAAAATGAATCTAAACTGGCTAAAGCGGCATCATAAATGACTAAAATGACTCTAAAATGGCTAAAACGGCATCATAAATTACTAAAATGGCTAAAACCGCATCATAAATGACTAAAATGACTCTAAAATGGCTAAAACGGCATCATAAATGACTGAAATAGCTAAAACGGCATCATAAATTACTAAAATGACTCTAAAATAGGTAAAACGGCATCATAAATGACTAAAATTACACTAAAATCGCTAAAACGGCATCATAAATTACTAAAATGACTCTAAAATCGTTAAAACGGGACATAAAGGACTAAAATGACACTAAAATTGCTAAAGCGGCATCATAAATGACTAAAATGATACTAAAATTGCTAAAACGGCATCATAAATGACTAAAATAACTCTAAAATGGCTAAAAATGGCTTCATAAATCACTAAAATGACTGTCAAATGGCTAAAACCGCATCATCAATGACTAAGATCACTCTAAAAGGGCTAAAACAGCATCATAAATGAAGAAAATGACACAAAAATGGCTAAAACTGCATCATTAATGACAAAAATGGCTAAAACGGCATCATAAATGACTAAAATGACTCTAAAATGGCTAAAACAGGACCATAAATGACTAAAATAACTCTAAAATGACTAAAACGGCATCATAAATGACTAAAAGGACTCTAAAATGGCTAAAACAGGACCATAAATGACCTAAAATAACTCTAAAATGACTAAAACGGCATCATAAATGACTAAAATGACACAAAAATGGCTAAAACGGCATCAGAAATGACGAAAATGTCTCTAAAACGGCTAAAACGGCATCATAAATGACTAATATGACTGTATAATGGCTAAAACGGCATCCCAAATGACTAAAATGACACTAAAATGGCTAAAACGGCATCTAAAGTACTAAAATGAATCTAAACTGGCTAAAGCGGCATCATAAATGACTAAAATGACTCTAAAATGGCTAAAACGGCATCATAAATTACTAAAATGGCTAAAACCGCATCATAAATGACTAAAATGACTCTAAAATGGCTAAAACGGCATCATAAATGACTAAAATGGCTAAAACGGCATCATAAATGACTAAAATGACTCTAAAATGGCTAAAACGGCATCATAAATGAAGAAAATGACACAAAGATGGCTATAATGCATCATGAATGACAAAAATGGCTAAAACGACATCATAAATTACTAACATGACACTAAAGTCTCTAAAACGGCATCATAAATGACTAAAATGACTCTAGAATGGCTAAAAAGGCATCATAAATGACTAAAATGGCTAAAACGGCATCATAAATGACTGAAATGACACTAATACAGCTAAAACGGAATAATAAATTACTGAAATGACTCTAAAATAGCTAAAACTGCATCATAAATGACTAAATTGACTCAAAAATGGGTAAAACTGCATCATAAATGAAGAATATGACACTAAAATGGCTACAACTGCATCATGAATGACAAAAATGGCTAAAACGGCATCATAAATAACTAAAATGACACTAAAATGGCTAAAATGGGATCATAAATGACTAAATTGACTCTAGAATTACTTAAACGGCATCATAATTGACTAAGATGACTAAAACGGCGTCATAAATAACTGAAATGACTCTAGAATAACTATAACGGCATCATAAATGACTAAAATGACTAGAAAATGGCTAAAACGGCATCATAAATGACCAAAATGGCTAAAACGGCATCACCAATGACTAAAATGACTCTAAAATGGCTAAAACGGCATCATAAAGGACTAAAATGGCTAAAACGGCATCATCAATGAATAAAATCACTCTAAAATGGCTAAAACGGCATCATAAATTGCTAAAATGACTCTAAAATAGCTAAAACGGCATCATAAATGACTAAAATGATACTAAAATTGCTAAAACGGCATCATAAATGACTAAAATAACTCTAAAATGGCTAAAATGGCTTCATAAATCACTAAAATGACTGTCAAATGGCTAAAACCGCATCATAAATGACTAAGATCACTCTAAAATGGCTAAAACAGCATCATAAATGAAGAAAATGACATAAAAATGGCTAAAACTGCATCATTAATGACAAAAATGGCTAAAACGGCATCATAAATGACTAAAATGACTCTAAAATGGCTAAAACAGGACCATAAATGACTAAAATTACTCTAAAATGGCTAAAACTGCATCATAAATGACTAAAAGACACTAAAATAGCTAAAACGCCATCTTAAAGTACTAAAATGACTCTAAAATGGCTAAAACGGTATCATAAATGACTAAAATGACTCAAAAATGGTTAAAACGGCATCATAAATGAAGAAAATGACACAAAAATGGCTAAAACTGCACCATTAATGACAAAAATGGCTAAAACGGCATTATAAATGACTAAAATGAAAATAATATGACTAAAACGGCATCATAAATCACCAAAATGATACTCAAATGGCTAAAACGGCATCAGAAATGACTAAAATGACTCTAGAATGGCTAAAACGGCATCATAAATGACTAAAATAACTAAAATGGCATCATAAATGACTGAAATGACTCTAGAATGGCTATAATTGCATCATAAATGACTAAAATGACACTACAATAGCTAAAACGGCATCATGAATGACTAAAATGACTCTAAAATCCCTAAAACGGGACAATAAATGACTAAAATTACACTAAAATGACATAAGCGGCATATTAAATCACTAAAATTACACTAAAATGGCTAAAACTGCATCATAAATGACTAAAAGACACTAAAATAGCTAAAACGCCATCTTAAAGTACTAAAATGGCTCCAAAATGGCTAAAACGGTATCATAAATGACTAAAATGACTCTAAAATGGCTAAAACGGCATCATAAATGACTAACATGACACTAAAGTCTCTATAACGGCATCAGAAATGACTAAAATGACTCTAGAATGGCTAAAAAGGCATCATAAATGACTAAAATGGCTAAAACGGCATCATAAATGACTAAAATAACTAAAACGGCATCATAAATGACTGAAATGACTCTAGAATGGCTATAATTGCATCATAAATGACTAAAATGACACTACAATAGCTAAAACGGCATCATGAATGACTAAAATGACTCTATAATGGCTAATGTATATACATATATATATATATATGTATATATATATATATATGTATATATATATACATATATACATATATATATTATATATACATATATATATATGTATATATATACATATATATATATATGTATATATACATATATATATATATATATATATGTACACATATATATATATATATATACATAAGTAAGATGTATGGTAGGTCGTATGTGAATCGCGATGATCACGTCTGACCTACCAAATATGTGACGGTAGCTAGTTAAGCTCTATGCGTATACGCAGAGCAGAAATATTAGTGAAAAAGAACGAAGGAACTATTATGACATTATAACAAGTTTATTGCCGACAGCCGTTTCGTCCGACCACATGGTGGGACTTATCAAGGCATATAACATGTGATTGTAAGATCATTATCTACATCAACGTATCACTCAAGGCTAGCAGTTTGAAATTGTGGTATATACCACAATTTCAAACTGCTAGCCTTGAGTGATACGTTGATGTAGATAATGATCTTACAATCACATGTTATATGCCTTGATAAGTCCCACCATGTGGTCGGACGAAACGGCTGTCGGCAATAAACTTGTTATAATGTCATAATAGTTCCTTTGTTCTTTTTCACTAATATATATACATATATATATACATATATATATATATATATATATACATATATATATATATATATATATATATATACATATATATATATATATATATATATATATACATATATATATACATATATATATACATATATATATATATACATACATACATATATATATATACATACATATATATATACATATACATATATATATATATACATATATATATATATATATGTATATATATATATATATACATATATATATACATATATATATGTATATATATATATATGTATATATATATATATGTATATATATATATATATGTATATATATATATCATCATCATTATCATCATCATCGTTTAACGTCCATCTTCCATGCTTGTATGGGTTTGGACGGGAGTTTTCCCACTTGAGGCAAGATTGGTTGTCTTGCTCGTATAGGACTGTCTGACGGGTTTTCTACGGCTGGATGCCCTTCCTAACACCAACCACATCTTTTATGCATTTGGGACATAACATGGAGTTTCTGCCTCCTCCTTTCCTACACACTGAGCATGGCCATTTCCCAGATGGGACCGGTGCCCTATTTTCCTTCCTACAAACTAGAACTTTAGTCTTAGACAAGTTAATTTTAAGGCCTTTTGATTCTAGGCCATGCTTCTATGTTTGGACTGGGAGGTTTTTACCGTGTTACCTACACGGCCACATTACAGCGTGGACTGTGTGTTTTTTTGTCGTGACACCTACACGACCTCATTTGTTTCGGACTGGATGTTGTGGTACCAACATAACTTCACACTGAAGGGGATGGTGTGGATGGGGTGTATTTTTGTTAGAGGTGCCTACTGACTGTAGGTTTCGCTTTGTACTTAGGCAAGGCTGGTCTTCTGTATTACTGTGTAGCGCCAAAGATCTCGCTCCAGTGACATTGTCTTGGAGAGGTGTAAGTGTGTGAGGTCGGAATTTATCAAGTCGACCCAGGTTTTTCTGGGTCTGCCTACTTTGTGGCTACCGTCTATTTTTATCGCCCTGCACTTTTTTTATACAGCTGTCGTCTTTCATGCGCATTACGTGACCGTACCAACATCGTTTTCTCTTGAGTAAACAACATCTGATCCCTCTTATTCCTAATTTCTCCCTTAGTTCGTTTATGCTTTGCCGTCCCAGGTTTTTCTGGGTCTGCCTACTCTGTGGCTACCGTCTATTTTTATCGCCCTGCACTTTTTTTATACAGCTGTCGTCTTTCATGAGCATCACGTGACCGTACCAACGTAGTCTTCTCTTGAGTAAACAACATCTGATCCCTCTTATTCCTAATTTCTCCCTTAGTTCGTTTATGCTTTGCCATTCACATATATTACTATTACACATCCAGCGGAGCATGCAAGCTTCGTTTTTCTCCAGTTTGCGTATATTCTCTGCACACAATGCCCAGGTCTCACTGCCATGTAACATTGCTGTTCGTATGCAGGCATCATACAGCCTGCCTTTCATTTTTAGAGAGAAACCTTTAGCAGCCAATAGTGGTATAAGCTCTCTGAACTTTTTCCATCCCGTTCTGATGCTAGCTACTGTACTTTCATAGCACCCTCCACCACTGCTGAATTTGTCACCCAGGTAACGGAAGGTGTCCACTATTTCTATAGAACCATCTGTGCAATGGAATGAGCTAGTATTCTGTGGGCACTTGCTGCTACTTATTGCACCAGAGCACCGGCCACATATAAAATCTATATTCTTAGTTAGCTTACCTGTGATCCCACTACATCTTTTATGCACCCATACTTTGCATTTGGGACATAAAATGGAGTTTCTGCCTACTCCTTTCCTACACACTGAGCATGGCCATTTCCCAGATGGGACCGGTGCCCTATTTTCCTTCCTACAAACTAGAACTTTAGTCTTAGACAAGTTAACTTTAAGGCCTTTTGATTCTAGGCCATGCTTCCATGTTTGGAATTTCTTCTCTAGTTCAGCCATTTATTCAGCTATGAGCGTTAGATCATCTGTATATAGGAGTTCCCATGGGCAGACGGTCTTGAACTCCTCTGTTATAGCCTGAAGGGCAATAATAAATAGTAGGGGGCTAAGAACGGAGCCCTGATGAACACCAACTTTTACGCTAAACTCTTCACTATATTCGTTGTTAATTCTAACCTTGCTGACTGTTTCTTTATACATGGCTTGTATAGCTCTCACAAGCCATTCATCAACACCTTGTTTTCTAAGAGCCCACCAGATAATGGAGCGGGGTCTCTGTCAAAGGCTTTCTCCAAGTCAACAAAAGCTAAGTATAGGAGTTTACTTTTAGCTAGGTACTTCTCCTGTAGTTGTCGTACAATGAAAAGAGCGTCTGTGGTACTTTTACCTGACACAAACCCGAACTACATTTCATCTAGATCAATTCGTTCTCTGATTAATTGTGCTATTACTTTTTCTGTGACCTTCATGACCTGGTCGATTAATTTAATGCCTCTATAGTTACCCCTATCTAGGGCATCTCCTTTACCCTTGTAGCAGTTAATGATGATGCTGCTACGCCAGTCCTTCGGAACAGCCCCATTCTGTATGACTTGGTTTACTATCCAGGTGACCATATATATATTCATATATATATATGTATATATGTATATATATATATACATATATACATATATATATATGTAACGAAGGAAATGTGGTAAGGAACCAGGTGGACCATAACGCACCAAAGTACTCAGTACTTGAGGTAGTAGAGTGGGTAATAGGAACCAGTAAGACCCCGACAGCTGAGCTCAAGCCGTTTCGACGGCTAATTCTGGACTTTAATTAGCCGTCGAAACGGCTTGAGCTCAGCTGTCGGGGTCTTACTGGTTCCTATATATATATGTATATATATACATATATATATATACATGTATATATACATACATATATATACATGTATATATATATATATATATATATACATATACATATATATATATATACATATACATCATCATCATCATCACCGTTTTACATCCGTTCTTCCATGCTAGCATGGGTTAGACGGGTTATCCTGTTGTGGGCAGTGTCTGGTCGGCTGACCATGCCTTGCTCATAAACTCATACATATATATATCTATATATATATATATATATATATATATATATATATATATATATATATATATATAAATTGATATATATATGGATATATATATATATATAAACTAATATATATATGCATATATATAGATATATATATATTATATATATATATAAATTTATATATATATGGAGATATATATAAATTTATATATATATGGAGATATATATAAATATAATTGTTTCTATGTTAGGCACAAGGCCAGCAATTACCCAGTGCATTACTGGTACTTTATTTTATCGACCCCGTAAGGATGAAAGGCAAAGTCAACCTCGGCGGGATTTGAACTCAGATCGTAAAGGGACGTAACTATACTAGAAAGCATGGCGTCCGACCCTCTACCGATACTGCCAATTCACAATATATGGAGATATATATAAATATAGATATATACAGAGATATATATTAAAATATAGATATACATAGATGTGTGTGTGTGCGCTTGTGTATATACATAAATGAACATTTATGAATATTTATGTGTGTGTATATATATATCTATATATATATATATATATATATGAAAATGTATGACCCCGAAGGCTGAGCTCAAGCCGTTTCAACGGCTATTTCTGAACTGATTTTGGTTTGATTTCTACAGCTGGATGCCCTTCCTAACACCAACCACATCTACAGTGTGGGCTGGGTGCTTTTTTGCCGTGGCACCACCACGACCACCTTGCAGTGGGAAGGTGTGAGGGCATATTGTCTATATGCTTCAGCTTGTACCCATGGGCGGTTGGGTACTCTGTATTACTGTGTGACGCCAGAGGTCACGGTCGTGTGTCATCACTTTTGAGAGGTGTAATTGGGTAAGGTCGGCTTTTATCACCTCATCCTAGGTCTTCTTAGGTCTCCCCACTCCGCAGTTTCCATTGACTTCTAGTGCTCTGCACCTTTTTATGCAGCTGTCATCCTTCATACGCATCACATGTCCATACCAACACAACCGCCTCTCCTGCACACATCCTCTTATGCTCAGTCTCTCTCGCAATTCATTTATGCTTTGTCGTTCGCGTATATTACTATTACACATCCATCGGAGCATGCAGGCTTTGTTTCTTTCTAATCTACGTAAGTCTTCCACCTTCAGCGCCCAGGTCTCACTACCATGTAACATTGCTGTTCAGATACACGCATCATAGTCTGCCTTTCATTTTGAGGGAGAAGGCTTCTGCAGCTAGCAGTGACAGTAGTTCCCTGAACTTCTTCCATCCTGTTCTTACCCTAGTTATTGTACTTTCTGAACACCCACCTCTGCTGCTCATTCGGTCACCTAGGTAGCAGAAGCTGTCTACTGTTTTTACAGAGCCCTCCCAGAGATTGGTGGTACTTGTTTCCTGTGGCTGTTTGCTGTCCCAGCACAGCTGCTGCATGTGAAGCCTACATTCTTAATTAAGCATCCTGAGATCCCGCTACATCTCTTGTGTACCCATTGTTTGCATTTGGGACAGAGAATGGAGTTCCTACCTACACCTTTCCTACATACTGAGCAAGGCCATTTCCCTGAGGGGATCTGGGTTCTGTTTTCTCGTCTACTTACAAGGACCTTAGTCTTTGTCATGTTGACTTTGAGACCCTTTCTTTCTAGTCCCTGCTCCCAAGTTTAGAATTTCTTCTCTAGTTCTACCATAGATTCAGCTATAAGTGCGAGGTCATCAGCATACAGGATTTCCCATGGGCATCCGGTCTTAAACTCCTCCGTTATTGCCTGCAGGACTATGATGAACAGGAGAGGGCTAAGAACAGAGCCCAGGTGGACACCAACCTGTACGCTAAATTCCTCGCTATACTCATTGCTAATCCTAACTTTGCTGGCTGCTCCCCTATACATGGCTTGTACAGCTTTAACAAGCCATTCATCTACTCCTAGTTTTCTAAGAGCCCACCAGATTACAGCACGTGGAACTCTGTCAACGGCTTTCTCGAGATCGACGAATGCCAGGTTGAGTGGCTTACTTTTAGCTTGGTACTTTTCCTGTAACTGCCTCACAAGGAAGAGGGCATCAGTGGTGCCTCTTCCTGGTACAAACCCAAATTGCATCTCATCTATTTTCACCCGGTCCCTAATCAACTGTGCTATAACTCTTTCTGTTACTTTCATGACCTGGTCCATCAGCTTTATACCTCTATAGTTTCCTCTATCTAGTGCATCACCTTTACCTTTGTAGCAGTTGACAATGATACTACTGCACCAATCTTTTGGTATGACACCTTCTAGTATTACCTGGTTAACAATACGTGTGGTTATAGTGTGACCTACAGACCCAGATGCCTTTAGCATCTCGGCAGCTATACCCGATGGACCGGTTGCCTTCCCCATCTTCATATCTTTGATTGCCTTACTTACTACGTTGCTGCTGACTTGTACTGCTGGACCCTCTATAGGGTCTACTTGGGGTAGGGTCTCTTCTTCCCATGCATTCTCCTCATTTAGTAATATGTATATATATACATATATATATATGTATATAACCATGTCCATTACGAGCTGAGGATCCGGTAAGGTGAACTAACTGTTGTGTAACCACTTCTACCAAACTCGTCCCATGGACTGAGTGCTCTACCACTACGGATATTACCTTTAATTAAAGTGTATAATTCCTGGCCGTTTCGTTAGACTAAAAAGAATATTCCATTCCTTTTGGAATAAACTCCTTAGAATCAATTAAACAATTAATATATATACCTTATGTCTAAGAATTTCTTTGAAAAAGGGAATATATATATATATATATATATATATATAAATCTTCATCGTTTAACGTCCATCTTCCATGCTAGCATGGGTTAGAAAGTTTTGTT